>JAOPJO010000139.1:2439863-2454146 GCA_027123675.1 Molva macrophthalma | reverse complement strand
CACCCTCCCCCCCCCCAGCCCGATGGCTCAAGCATCCGCCTCATCACTCACTGTCAGCGGGGACGTCCACGGCGTGCGCGGAGGGGGGGGGGGCACACTGGTTTAACCTGGAGCAATTGATTACACGCCTGCCTACACCCTGGCATTCCCAGGCACTCCTGCTAATTGCACAATAAGCAGTGTGTGTGTGTGTGTGTGTGTCATTAACAACAGTTGTTAAAAGGCACAACTTCAGCGATTATCCGCCGGTGATAGCCGGGCGTGTGCAAGACGCGCGTGCATTGCGCGCTGCGCATGCTGCGTGCTGCGCATGCTGCGTGCTGCGCATGCTGCGCGCTGCGCATGCTGAACCAGGGTTTATCGCGGGTTCACTTTGGAATGCGGAAGGTAATGGCATATTTCTCATGTTTTCACATTTGAAGAAGATTTAGCCAGTGGCGTATCTTCAAGCATATGTCCCTGAAAAGATACAAACAGAGAGAGAGAGAGAGAGAGCGAGAGAGAGAGAGAGAGAGAGAGCGAGAGAGAGAGCGAGAGAGAGAGAGAGAGAGAGAGAGAGAGAGAGACAGAGACAGAGACAGAGACAGAGATTTATTCATTTATTGATTTATTGAAATCCATTTAGTAAAGGTACACCGTGGTATACTGACTGACTACTCGATTTATAGCCTGGAATATATTAACAAGCGGCGACTAAAGAAAAATGAGAATCTCAGAAGCAAATAGATCGTAAAGCAAGATAACCAGTGGGTGCACCATTAAGTCAAAATGCAAAAAAAGCTAAAACAAGGTAGTAACAGATCACCCGCAAAGAGTTGATAGACAGAATGAAGAGACGGTGAGCAAAGCAGACTGGAGACTGGACGCTATTGTGGAACACTGAAGGAAGGACCGTGTAAACAATACAAAGAAGAAGTATTGGCTGCCATCATATAGACGTTCAATATTTGCAGAGATGCTCGGCGGAAAGGTGTCATGTAGACTACTGATGTGTTTCTATAGATAAAATACGTCTCGATGGAGCGCTAAACCTCTGGTCAACATCGGCCCGCTCGACTCCATTGCACAGTGCAGAGTGTTTATACGATTGGGACTGCAGAACCGACCCGGCTTTGGCCATCTGTTTCACTTATATTTGGTAGTCTTACCAATACACAGTACGTAATATTATCAATAAACACAGAAAAGGTTCATGCAAACCAATTTCAGAGGTGTGCATGTTCAACAACAATTGATGGGCACTCCATTCAATTATTGCTCGGGACAAGAAGGATCCAAGTGAACGCCCAACACGATAAACAAGAAAGCTGATAGTTGCTAACATTATCAGTATGTATTCATTCAAATGCTATTTGAACGTATCTGTCTTACAAGCCTGACTATGTTGTTGTCTTACAGGTTTGGCTAACTGATGAAATAACAAATAAGTCTTTACACTTGTATTGGTAGGAACAATGATAACGTACAGAACCAAGTGCCTCTCAGGGACTAGCAACCTTGAAGCTGTACACAGCTAAGCTTTTCCTTAGAATCCCCAAGCTTGGGAAAAGAGCAAAACTAGCCAAACTCTGTCGAAACCCCCACTCTTGAATTACAACAACGCTTATCTCTGGCCTGACTTCAGAGACGGCATGGACAGAGCAAAAAGTTAATTAGCATTCGAACAATCCCTTTTGGACTCCTGCACGGTTCCCGACCATGAAACACTCAAAAGCCATCTCACCAGAGGAACGCTTTCCTCCCGTCCGGCGCCATCAAAGTCTTCCAGGACGGGAGAACCGGAAGCTTGAGAGCCATTCCAGAGGTGCCTGCGGGTTCCTCCCATGGCCTAGAAGAGAGCTCCCGTTCTCAAGCGCACCATGTATGGTCACATCACGTAATGCATTCTCCTCACGTGGAATTACCCAGAAGCCCCTGCTAGCCATTACGCCATGTTAGTAATTAGCAGCACCGCCACCAGACACCATCACCCTCCAACACAACTACAGAGGCGGGGATGTGGAAGGCATCAGCCCCTCTGTTCCAAGGACTAATTAGGAGGATGTCACTGTTTAAATGAGAGAAAGTAATGCAGCTTCGGGAAAGAAAACGTAATGTTTGTGTTTAATCATTGTTGGAGGCTAACGGGGTGCCATTATACACATGTCATTGGAATATGAAATGAGTCTCATTTAACTTAATGATGTGGGTGTGGGTAGCTCATTTTTTAAAACACAATTAATTAATAAAAATAGAAGTCAAAAGCTTGCAAAGGGTATTATCATAAGAGCTTTCTGACAGTATCACTATAACAGTCATTTAACATAGCTCTAAAGAAAACAACTATAGAAATGATAAATAAATAGAATGAAACAGTTCACATGACATGTATACATTAAAGTCACTTTAATGCTGAAACATAGCAAGTCCAATTAAGCGAAACGAATGAAATACACAACTAAAAGTCCAGCATTGCTATGTCCATAATGAAGACTTCAACTCCAGACCAAACAGGATCAGACACTGTTTCACTCGTTACCAATACAAATAGAAATTACCTCTATGAATTCATCCTTTGCTAATATTACTTCCTTCATAAGTATTTCAATTTCCGTGGTTTATTCATGGAGGCAAGGGATGGAGTGAAAATGACTTTGTACAGATTCTCTACAGCTTTGTGTATTAATCTGCACCAAGTCAGATTGTTCCAAATCAAAATGGGATAATTAGGATGAGTAATTGAGTAAATATAAGTTGCCTTTTTGTTTCATGACAAGTCTTGAGTGCTGAAAAACACAAAGTACCTTGCAATTACCACACAACTAGAGATGAGACAATGTATGAAACTTGAGATATTCATCTCAAGTTTCATAAATTTGTTCTCTTCAAAATAAGAGCGCCGCCACGCCGAGACAAACTGCACAGAGCACACTACAGCTGTACCACTTACGGTGCATGAGTCTGTGGGTATCACAAAGCAGTGCTGTGGTGTGTTGGCTCAATTATGGGTTGTTCTGAATTTGGATGTTTTGTTGTTTACATGATTACTTCATCTCATTGTGTTGATCTCTACCACTCATTTGTTGTCCTTATTCTATTTTATTTAACTTTTGTTTTGTTTTGCCGCACACTTCCGACGCCACTTCTCACTATAAATGAAAACAAAACCTTCATCGTCATCGTCATCTTCATCATTACCATCGTTCACAATGCGTGGACGGTTTCTGACAGAAGCCAGCCCTATGTGCTGCTTGTCAATGCGATTCAAATCTCCCGATTGGCATGGCAAATATATAAATATATTTGTACACACTCAATGCTGTTGTGTGTTTTCGCTGTGTTCAATGTAATCCAAATGGATGAGTCAAACTCTGCAGGGAGCCACAGGGAAACCTAAACAAACCCAGCATGAATAATGCAACATGAGGCATAGGACGCTGTTGCTCTGCTTCACACACTCTTTTCGTTCCCCTCTCTCTCGCTCTCTATATATCCCTCTCTCTCTCTATCCCACTTTCCATCTCCCCCTACATCCCATGTGACTCTCTCTTTGTACACGCTCAGCGGAACTGCGTTTTTTTTTCTCTCGCTCTAAATGATGCATGATCCAACTATATGTAATGCATACGTCCACTCTGTTTTAATGATTGTTGTTTTTTCTTTTATTCATATATATAGTTTTTACACATTCTACATTCATGACACATAAGGTTGCTCTAAATGTTTGCATGCCCCCTACACACGCCTTTAATAACCGTATCTGTTATCGCTTCGTATCTGTGACTATTGAATGAGGTGGAGTCAACATGGAGTTCGATATACGAGTAGAAATGGTTGGGCATGTTACGCACTCGAATGGCATGCTCTTGCCGCATGTGTCACTGAGTTATTATGAGATGAAGTGGCTACTGGTTCGAGATACTTTACTCTATGGAGAAAACAAAAGTTTCCTCGATAGAGTAAAGGGGCAGGAACAAACGTTACGGCTTTAGGAGCATTTCATTATAGCGAACAAAAGTTAGAATGTCATCATCTATAGCCATAAGTCATCGCCATTAACGTTAGCTTCAATTAATGGGATGTAATCACACTTTTTTATATTCCATCATACACTCAATAGTAAACTATTTAACCCCTTGAAAAGTTGGACTGCAAAAGTTGACTAATGCATTTTGGGAAAAACTACCAACTCAGCAACTTGTGTGCCTCCTTTGCCATTAGCAGTGATGGAGTGCTGAGTGTTGCTGGGAAATACAGATGCAGATTTAATACCATTATAAAGCTCTCAGGTAAGAAGGGAGGACACTATACAAAATGCTGGAGCGCTTAATGCACATTCTGCTCCTCTAATTGATTATCATATAACAACTGCTGTAATCCAATATATAAAGTATATTTATCAGTATTATCTCTCTCTCTCACACCCTTTCTCTCTCACTCTCTTCGATATATAGCAGTGCATCCGTGATGTCTTCATTTGTTGAGCTGCCAGGGGTGGGGCAGGAGGAAACGGGCCATGGTCTAAAATGGAAGGCTCCGAATTCTAGCCACCTTCGCCTCAACCGATCAATAAGCTCATCTTGACCTTTGTGTGTGCATCAATAATGGTATTTCTTATGTCTTCCCTATTTTTGTTGTTCACAAGCAGCAGAATAAGTTGTTTTTCTTCCATTGGAACACACTGTTCGCAGAGGACTGAAGAGGACCGATCCAACAGCCGTCGGTATGGCAACGGTAGGAGGACATATAGTATGTCAAAGGCAAAGGGACGACAATAATGGAGGAAGGGAGTGAGGGAGGAGAAATGGATGAGGGAGGAAGGGATGGATGAGGGAGGGAGGGAGGGATGAGGGAGGGAGGGAGGAATGGATGGAGGGAGGGAGAGAGGAATGGATGGAGGGAGACAGGGAGGGAGGGATGGATGAAGGGAGGGAGGCAGGAAAGGCGGAAGGGAGGCAGAGAGGACTGGAGAGGGAGAGATGGGCAAGGGAGGGAGGGATGAAGGAAGGAAGGGAGGGATGGAGGGATGGGGTAGGGAGGGAGGAAGGGATGAGGGAGGGAGGCAGTGAGGGAAGAAGGGATGGAGGAGGGAGGCAGTGAGGGAAGAAGGGATCGAGGAGGGAGACAGTGAGGGAGGAAGGGATGGGGGAGGGAAGCAGGGAGGGAGGGAGGGAGGGAATGAGAGATGAAGGAAGGGAGGGAGGGATGGAGGGGCCATTCAAAGCATTAAACACAGTTTCTAGAAGCCATGCCGCCTTGGTCCATAATATGTCTCATATCCTTGGTATTCATGGTGGGTGTCTGGCTCAGTGTGTCCACCTCTGAGTCACGCAGTGTGAACCCAGCAGCTCTGGAGGCACATGACCTTCCCGTGTCGCTGCCGCCTAGCCACGTGACAATTCATGTTCGAGCTCTCTCTCCCACTCTCACTGGCCCCCTCCCTCTCTGTCATTCCGTCTCCCTTTCACACCTTTACTTTTTTTTTCTTCCATCCCCTTATGAGTATGTTCTCTCTATGTTCAAACACATATCAAACACATACCACTCTCACAAAGACACACACAAACACCCAGATGCACCCACACACACACACACACACACACACACAGGTCAATCCACATGGTTGGCCCGAGGGCTGGATGCTATAGATGCTGGTCGTGGTGCAGCACTGGCTGAAGGACTGCACACATCAGTAGAGCAGGTTCATATCTAATAGATTTTGAAAAAAAAATGAACAGGGAACAGCGAACCATTGTATGCATACATCAGTGTCTCATTACACCACTATATCTACATCAGTGTACTCAGAAACGCAGTGGTTATTTTCCCATGTCCTACAGTCACGGTTATATAATGGGATATTGGGCACAGTCGGATACCTGCCCCAGTGGCACGCGTGCCCATTATCTGGACCTTTCACTGGGCTGCCGGGGAGAGNNNGTTGCTGCACCAGAGGGACAGAGACAGAGAGAGAGAGAGAGAGAGAGAGAGAGAGAGACAGAGAGACAGAGAGAGAGGAGGAAATAACATTCTTGTTCTTTAGCAGCTGTTGTCCTGAAAAGAGGTTACAGCTGCAGGAAGAGGGAGAAGATCAAAGAAGCCCTCGCTATTACGCGCACACACGCATACACACACACACACACACACAGAATCACATACACATACACACAAATACAAATTACCCATGCATGCACAGTGCACACACACACACACATACACACACAAACACACACACACACAAACATACACACACACAAATGCATACAGAATCTCACATACACACACAAACACACACACACACACATGCACACACACGCACACATACAGAATCACACACACAGACACACACAGACACAAACACACACACACACATCTTTGCAAACCTAGACACACAAATAATCACATAAACGCATGCACACACATAGTTTCACTCACAATAATGTTATTACCGCTTATACCACTACAACTATGTGTGTGTGTGTATGTGTGTCTGTGCAAGTGCGTGTGTGTTCGCTTAGGTGAATCTGAGTGTGTATGCATGCGTGTGTGTTTGCTGATGTGTAGGTGAATGTGTGTGTGTGTGTGTGTGTGTGTGTGTGTGTGTGTGTGTGTGTGTGTGAGTGTTTGTGTGTGTGTGTGCATGTATGTGTGTTCACTGGTGTGTCTGTGAATGTATGTGTGTGTGTGTGTGTGTGTGTGTGTGTGTGTGTGTGTGTGTGTGTGTGTGTGTGTGTGTGCATGAGTATATGTGTTTGGTTTTGACATGTCAAGTCAATGCCTGTATGCGTTTTAAGTCTGCAGTGCTGTGGATGAGGATGAATGCAAATACAGATGACGTATCTTTCCTTTTTCGACACATCTAATCATCATCTACAAAGGCATAAAGATAACAGAAGCACGAATAACAGCCTTTGGGTAGCACTGCCAAAAATACTCAAGCATGTAAAACCCCCTTGAGTTCACAGAATGACTCACATCTCAGCTATATTGATGTCAACAGGACTACACCAGTACCACCATGGCTTCACCCACGAACCAATCTAAACTTCCAAGTCATAGTATGGTAGCGGTAGTGGTAAAGGAAATCTATGACAGGAGTCACACGTGTGATTTGACTCAGATGATAATTGGCTGGATTAGAATGTGTTTCGGTGGGTTGTCTGTTTTTAGGATGAATGTAAGAAATAAGCCTGCCTAAATGAAAACAGTTTTGCTCTTCAGCCTGAAAAATCGTGCAGTTTTACAATCGCATCACTAGGGGGTGCTCTTGTATGAGCAAAACTACACATCCATATCCGATGTGGTACCATTTTACTTAAGTGCAATCACAAATACTTTGGATAGTATAACAGCTTTCTATTTAACGTGGTTTAGATCAAACTCTGGAATATAACTTGATAATAAAAGAGAGGAGATGGTTTTCAGCCGTTAGACATGCAGTGGTGCGTAACGTCTGGCATCTTATCTTACCTTCATCAGGCTTGTAAGTAGCCTACTTTCTAAACCAATCGTTTAAACATGATGTGTGTGTGTGTGTGTGTGCATGTATGTGTGCGTTGTGCGCGCGTGTGCGTGTGCGTATATTTTATTTATATCCCAAAAAAGAACAACTGAATAATTACCCAGGTTTGCCTGTGCTAAATCCCAGGGAGGTCCCCCCCCCCCGTGAGCTCAGAAAAAGACCGCAAAAGGGAAGGGGACTAGCAAAGTCGTGTTAACAATACTCCAAATCAATGCCAGCGGTCCAAAAAAGAAATGTTTTGTCAGCCTCGCATTAATCGGGGTATCCCATGTTTCCCGAGGGGTTATTGCTGTGGTGTGGTGGTGGGGGTGGGAGAGGAGGGAGGGGATGGGGGGGGGGGGGTCCCCTGATAGGTTACAACAAGCTTTAGGACATCACCATTGGTCGTCGATAGGGAAAACGGGACAAGTGATAAAGCGTGTACTTACCATATTGACTTCTGAAACCATGTCTATGCTTGCTATGTCTATATTCATGCCCACTCCGACCGGAGGACCTGGAACACACACACCAGACAAACAACATCCGATCAAGCATCGTAGCATTGAGGCAAATTCCAATTTTTACAATTTAAAAAAACAACCTATCTGTTGCATATGTGATTATCCGAAGGGTTCCGACAGATTACCGTCTATAAACAGTCACCGTCCGCCCGATAATAATAATTATGGACACAATTCAGGGCGAAGGCGATAATAATCCATCGTAAATAAAAGTTCGGACCAGAATAGGTTTGCTATTTACAGTCGAATCATTTGAGAGTGACAACTTGAACATG
Source organism: Molva macrophthalma (assembly GCA_027123675.1). NCBI lineage: Eukaryota > Metazoa > Chordata > Actinopteri > Gadiformes > Lotidae > Molva > Molva macrophthalma. The sequence continues at coordinate 2,445,867 of JAOPJO010000139.1, read as the reverse complement.
GAAGCATCCTTACAACGAATTGTCTGACATATGATCCACGAGACAATCGTTAGGAGTTAAAACACACTTGTGTAAGGCTATGTAGGCTATCGCCGACATCCATTTCTCTGAGATGAGTATAAAGAAACGTTTGGACCTTCATTTCGATCCATGTTCCGTTCGAGACATCGAACCTGGTCACGACGTATCTAAAGTGTCCTGTACCTGAAAATGAAGGGGGTACCCCCTTTTTTTTACTTTACGAGAAACGAACGCGTATAAACGGATGATCATCCGCGATGATTTAGGAGCATCGACGTATTATACCGGGTTGACAATACACACAGTTAGTAAAATACGAGTTGCTTTACCTCCGAAATCTGGCCTCAATCGAATATCATATCCTTTCAACAGTCTATCCACCGTTTCTTTGACCAAAGACATATTGCTAGGGTCATTGACACTGGAACTATGGAGGGGAAAAAGCAGAGAAACATAGAGCCACAGAGAGACGAGGTATTCTGCATCAATAAGTATCTAAGTCATTTCATTGTTGCCTTACAAACCTAGCCACACAAAGTACATTATTGTAGCATCCGACTGCTCGACTTACCTTTGCGCACACACCACGACCAATATTAGGGGCAAAGACCAGATGCCGAAAATCTTCATTTTCCTTATTCTGAACAGTGCCATAGTTGTATGTGGTTTGGTTTTGTTTTTTTCTTTTAGTGAAGACAGGCGAGATCCAACTTATTCTGACCAGTGCAGTAAGTCCAATGTCGGGCGCATGCGCACACTCGACCACAACACGAAGGAGCACGGCGCCTCGGCTGCTGCGGTTGTTGGTAGTGGAGGAGTTAGATCGCAGAGAAGGAGAACATTTAAAGGAGCAATGCGTGTTTCTTCTCATAGACACAAACCAGGGTCCTCCCTTGATGTATTGATTCAGCCTAGTGGATCTCATCAACCATCATTAAATCATGCGATTTAGATCTTCCACAATGTTTAATGAATGAGATGGTTTTCTGAAGCAAAAACGAAAAAGATGAAACTAGTGAAGAGAGCACTATTTTGGATTGAGGATGTAGACCTATGACGCGTTGCTCGCATGGGCGCAGTCCTGAAATATATAGAAAAGTTACCATATTTATACCTATTTTCGATTTTAAAAGCATCCGTTTTAAACGTCTGTGGTTTTGCTTATAGCCCACTGGATATAAAAACTCGTGGACTTTTAATGTCATTTAGTTGACTCGGTTCAAGATATGCCATAACTTTTGTTAATGGCGCTGTCCATGGTGCTGAAACCATTCCTTTCAACTCAATGTTTTTGTATTGCGCTCTCGTTATCTTTTACACTTTCTCGCACGCGTTCTTTTTGTTGTAATTGGCCTACGGTATATTATAAAGGACATGTCATGCTATCTATGAACTTCAAACGTTTACACATAATCGGAGGCCTTTCTGACAAAGCATGCGAGAGCGTGCGCTATAAAAAAAAAAAAAAAGCGCGGGTGATTCCTGTGAGAGGCGCTGTGCCAATGAAATGCCCACGAGGAGGGAGGAAGTAGTAGTGAGCGCGGACGCTAGCAGTGCGCACAAGATCCTACGCTGGCGGCCATATATGACAGCTCTATGCGCCATTGTTGTTCAGCGGACCAGCGAGCATTGTGTGTGCATGCTGCGTGTAACTCGGACACGGGCGGTTATAATAGCGGTGGGAGGGCGGGAGTGCTGCTGAGGCAGCGTTGGTTTGTGGGTGTCCTATATCGGCTGATAACGAGGGTCTACAACTTTAGCATTGATTTTTAAGTTAGAATGCCCACGGAAGCCGCGGAAGTGTTACATCCCTCTGACGTGGCGTATAGGCCTACGTGTGATGCACTAAGGGACTTGCAAAAAAAACACATGTGATATCATAACAGTAATACATAAGTGATCTAGCTTTTATTGATATGCCGTACATTGCATGCAAATAGAATATATCATGATGTATATAACTACTACTAGTTATATGCATACTACATACTACATACTACATACTACATACTACATACTACATACTACATACTACATACTACTAACAATATATATCAACTGGTTGCTATATATGTTTATATATATGTTAGTGTATTTGCACACACACACACACACACACACACACACACACACGTTTTTATCATGGCTTCTTTGCTGCACATTGTCTTTATGTTGCATGTTATATTGTGTGGGTCGTTTGTAGGTGTGTGGGATATGTTTACATATAAATGTAGGCACGCATACACATTTTCATCCACAGTACTTGCATTCAAACTTAATTTCACAACAAACATAAAAGAAACATTAAACATGTTTTCCTTTAAAAATATATTCTACTCAAGTGCCATTTTATAGATCAACTGATGATTCAACTTAAATCACAACATTGTGATATAATCAATATTACTACCCAATGTACGGTTAGATCTTGCCCCTCATCAATATTTTGTAATATAGTTTATTAGATATAGGCCAGGTGCTAAACATACCTCAGCTTTATTCTAAACGTGTGTTTGAATAAGTCTGTTCACACTTAAAACAACCTATACAACACAGACAATTGTACCTAATATTTGATCAAATGCAGTTTATATCAAGTTGCCTGCTTAGACCTAATAACTCATTCATTTGAATAAAGATGGTTCAACCCAAATCCAAATCATCTTTTGATGTTATATTCACAATGACCTATAAGACAGACACTTCCACCAAACATTGAATCAAATGCAGTTTCCTTACATTAAACGTCATCTACTCAGACCTAATCACTCAATAAGTACATTTCACAAACAGGCCGATTATTCTTCCTTCATCAGGATGAGACCTCCATATGGACGACTCTGTTGATACGATGAACCGCCGCACCGCATGGGATCCTACCTGGTGCCGTGGCAACGCGTCCACCTGGCTGACTCTTGCACCCCCCCGGTGGGCTGGATTTACTGACAGACTGCCGGAACACCTGGTGGCTTAAACACGCCTGTTTATCCAGTTATCTCCGCTAAAAGTCCCGTTTTTTTAATTTCATGTTTTCTATGAATTATTCCGTATACTTAAAACATAGTAGTTATTTATATTGACTGCTGTCCCCTACATTCATGGATCTCACTTATGTGTATCAGAAGATAGATAGAAAGATAGATAGATGTGGGAATGGATGAATGGAATAGAAATATATCAATATAGATATAGATATAGATATGTAGAAAGATAGATGAATGGATGGATAGACAGATAGATAGATAGAGAGATACATACATATACATAGATACATTATATATATATTTTGTTTAAAGTTAAGTCAAAGTTATTGCATGAAAATTTGCAACAAAAATAAAGCAGTGTCAGCTTGGGTAATCATATCATATTAAATGGAGCTTCAATCTGTCATTGGAGTGGCAGGGAGTGCCCTTGGAAAACACATTTCATGCCAATTCAATTCCCACCAATCAGATCAGATAGAGGTAGGCAGGGAGGTATCTACATAGGTATGTAGGTCGATACGTTAGTTGTCAGTAGGTAGATAGATTGGTGGGTAGATGGGTATTTAGCTATCGGTTTGTAGGTCGATACGTTAGTGGTCAGTAGGTAGATAGATCGGTGGGTAGATGGGTATATAGGTATATGTAGGTCGATACGTTAGTGGTCAGTAGGTAGATAGATCGGTGGGTAGATGGGTATTTAGCTATTGGTATGTAGGTCAATACAGTATTATGTAGGTATGTAGGCCCGGTCCCCCAGAAGGTCTTTTGCTCACCAGGATCTCCACAGACGCCCACATGTCATGGAGGTTTTTGGCTGTGAACTCTGAAGTGTACGTAAGCAGGACCAACAGGATCTATCAGCCCAGCCTTTATGGCTCATTAACCATGCCTCCACCAGAAGAGGCACCACCTGCCATCTTCTAATCCAAGTTCATTCCGCCCTTCACTGACCCAAACCGCCACCTAAAACAGCCCCTCCATCTCCTCCACCTCCTCCATCACCACCACCACCACCACCTCCACCAACACCACCACCAAATTCCCACAACCTCCTCCTCCAACACTACCACCAAATCCCCACAACCTCCTCCTCCAACACCACCACCCCCACCACCACCTCCTCCATCACCACCAACACCACTACCATTACCACCATCACCACCACCACCTCCTCCACCACCACCACCTCCACCACTACCACCACCACCTGCTCCTCCACCACCACCACCTCCAACTCCACCTCCACCACCCAACACTACCACCTCCCTCCTCACCACAAACACCACCACAAATATCCCTACCACCCACTACTAGCACCATCTCCTCTTCCCTCTCTCTCTCTCTCTCTCTCTCTCTCTCTCTCTCTCTCTCTCTCTCTCTCTCTCTCTCTCTCTCTCTCTCTCTCACTGACAGATGCCGGTCATCAGTGCCAGAACTGCTGACTCCATCCCGTAGTGCGTGTCATCTTTGGCCACAGTTGGAGTGGCTGAAAGGATGGATGCATGGAGGGAGGAGAGGAAGAAGGACGGATCATTTGAGAGCTGGTGCTAATCATCTCACTCTCCCTCTCACCTTTCATGACATACGGTATTTTCACTTACAGTATTTTGAGCTGATCTACGTTTACCCGGATGCCGATGAGACTGTGTTTGACCCCAGCAGGGCCACCGTTCCACCAGGCCAGCCTTAGATCACAGAGACCAACCGTTCATTTTCTTCTTGCCATATCCGCTCTGTTCAGTAGTCAAGGGAGAAAGATCACCGCCATAGCGTGCTGGCATTTAAACAATTAAAAACACCAACACTTAGTGTACTTTTATTTTGATACAATGATTTTAATTGTATAAAAAAAACAGTACACCAGGGACTTTTCTTTCTTTTTAAACTAACTTTAAGAAATTCAAATACTTGGCATGATTCTTCATGGAACTCTGGTCTATTGATTTGATGAGAAGTGTAAATTAAACAAGAAGCAAGAAGATCAAGATCCTAGGCAAACCCTCCATCATAAGTGGATGCATCAGCATGAGAGTGAAGTAACCACAACCTTGACAGAGAGAGAGAAGCCTGACCCTGAGCAATCACATCGGCTCAGTTTGAAGCTGCAGCCCCTTTGAGTTAGCCAACAACCTCCTCTGCAGAATCACCGACTTTGACATGACATTTGAGTTATATTTCTCCATAGCGATGAGCGGTAACCATAGAGACTGTGTGATAAATCTCTATTCTTAAATCGGATGTAGGAGGAATTTCATGTATGCTGCAGCGCTACGGAATGTCAACACAGATTTATATTGATCCGAATGTGTGTGTGTGTGCGAGTGTGTGTGTATGTGCGTGTGTGTGTGTGTGTGTGCTTAAAGGTATACATATGTACGCATTTTTAAACATGGTAGCACCATTAAACAGGTTTCAGGACAGGGAGCGCGTGCGTCTGAGGTCCTTGATACCTAACATTTTTGGAAACGTTACTTTGCTTTTCCTTCAGTGTAATCTCTTAATTTGTCATGCTTTGTGTGTGTGTGGGTGTAAGTATGAAGGTGTATGTGTGTATGTGTATTTTAGGCATGTGTGGGCACACTGGCATGAATCCAAGTCTATGGCCTTTAGCCTACATTTCACATTGCAGTAAGAGAGAGAACGGCTCTATTGTAATGTAGATCATTGAATAGAGCCGGCAGTCATTATTTAGGTTTGGGTTTTCTTTTCAGCAAATCATCCGATAATACTGCTTCACTTTATTGTTCATTTTCAGGCTTTTGTTCTACCTTTTTCGAAAAGGCCAAGTAAGGCTGTGAGCCCCCCCCCCCCCATACACACACACACACCTTAATTAGCATGTCATTAAAGTGCATATAAACTTAAGCCCAAAACTCGTGAGAAAGCTTTGGATATTATGTTTTCATGGTATGGTTCTTCTTCTGTATGTGTGTGTGTGTGTGTGTATGTATGTGTGTGTGTGTGTGTGTGTGTGTGTGTGTGTGTGTGTGTGTGTGTGT
>JAOPJO010000139.1:2383215-2394826 GCA_027123675.1 Molva macrophthalma | reverse complement strand
ACTATAGAGAGGGTAGAGGGACTATAGAGAGGGTAGAGGGACTATAGAGAGGGTAGAGGGACTATAGAGAGGGTAGAGGGACTATAGAGAGGGTAGATGGACTATAGAGAGAGGGTAGAGGGACTATAGAGAGAGGATAGAGGGACTATAAAGAGGGTAGAGGGACTATAGAGAGAGGGTAGCGGGGATTGGGCGAGAGATGAATACATAACACAGGGGTAGAGGCAGAACTCCGGTCCTGTGGAGCATGACAAGCCAAGCTGGCACATGCAAATAAAGTGCGACCCAGCCACCATTCAATCACTGCGCACCGTTGGATGCCACACATATACAAGACACCCAGATACAGATATGACCCCACCACACACTCTCTGTCTCTCCGTCGTTCTTAGTTCTCACAATGTCTAACATGTACGACAAGCTCAGTAGCTCTTGTGCAGCGAGTTGAAGCTCTAGCGACATGAGCGGGTTTAGACGAGTCGGAAGGGTTTATCGAATAACAGCCAGTAACATGGAACGACGAAAGTGAAGGCAACTTTCCAACACTGCTCAAAATGACCGGCACTTAATACGTTTCCCCAATATCCACCACCCAATATCAACACCCATTCTCGCCTGTAATGCAATCCACTTCACACAGACAGGTATCCAATTGTAATAAGCCCGGTCGGTTAAGGCGGCTGGTTCTGAAGTCCAAACAACATTGATTTTGCTGCGACCCTTTTGGGAATCAGACGTAGAGCGTCGTCTTCGGCTGGATCAACTATCAGCTCTTGGATGTATGGATCTGTCTGAGGGCGGTGAGTATGCCCCCCCCCCCCAGTGAGACGCTACAAAGACATGATGACTCGCATGTTTTGGTTGCACTGCGATCACTTTGCCGATCGTAAATCCATTTTTGGAAGACACACGGAAACCCAACCGGGAACTGAGATTAAATGCCTTTGTTTTTGGCTGTGCAAAAAAAAATGCCTTTTTTCTTTTTTTTGTACTATTTTATTATCAACCTTTTTTTTTTAAGAAAACTAAACTCAGGCGAAAAAGGAAATCTCACGTTTTCAATCGGACCACGTGCATTTCTCCAAGAGAGGGTGATTTATTGAAGACAAATTGATTAACAAGCTAAGTGGCAACCATGAAAGTGATCTTTAACAGATGTCATTATAGTGAAATAGTTCTCAAAAAAGCAATGTCCAGAGTAATGACGTCTTCTGAACTACTCATGCCTTCGACTTGCCTTTTTTCTTTCTCTTCGTAAAGTGTCCCTGGATTAAACAATATACAAAACTGTCTAACCCAAATATATATACAAAAAATGTGTACTGAATTATTCTTCAAGATACTTATTGAGATGGTTAACACAAGTAGGTTCCAACTTCAAAGACTACAATCCAGACACGAGGAACAGGAAAGAAGTTCAGCTTGGTAGGGTGGCAAACTTTGGCCATGTTTTTGGTGGGTCTTGACAACCAAAAATATTAATAAATACGATGTTTCTGACGCGGGTTTCCTATACTTTTACAACAACACTTGGACGAAATGAGACAGTATTTTTTTGGTTTTAACAAGGTCAAGAAAAAGCATTAAAGCGTAGCCTGGATGGGAGACATGCTTTCAGGATTCAGTCCCCTTGGTTTCCCTAGTAAATAACATTAGTCTTGACTGAAGCAACGATATAGCTACGTGTAACTGTAGCTACTGCTCACAATGTCTCAATTTAAAATTGCTTGGAACATGATACGTGCGTGAAATAATGGCCCTTTGATATCATACCAGAACGCTTTACACACAAAACTCTTCCCTAGCCCTCCTGGTTTGTTCAGCAGATTGTGTCTACATTTTCGCTGAAGCATTAAACGAACCAAGCTTTTTGGATTTTCTTCACATTTACATTTTTGTTGTAACTTTAAAGATATCAGCCGATACAGTTGGAGCACGATGATGCTGATGATGCTACCAGGGCTTGGGAAGGAACTAGACAGCAGCGACAGTGTAGCCATTAAGCTGATTCATGGACAGAGTCGACACCAGGTGCCGCAGACTTCGTCTCACAAGCACTCTGTCAAGCGGGCCACTGGTTATACAACGTAATTAATCAGACGTCAATCTACCCGCCTGCAGCCGTCGCCTCTGCTTTCCAGCATTACGGCCTCCAGCCTGGATCCCAGCCTCGGCTGTTAGAGAGAGCACAAACCAACACTGACTGCTATATATAAGGGTGGATCAGGATGCTCACCTCTACGGCCTCCAGCCAGCAGCGTACCATAGAATCATGTATTATTTATATTTTGAATCAGGTCGTGATTGATGCTTCTTACACTTGTATTAAAGGGAAACTTTGTGAAATTTCCACCTGGAACCTATTTTCCGATAATTTTGGGTCTAAACGATAACAAGGACAACAACTGTTGAAATTGGTCCAGTATTGTGCCAGAACACTGCAGACGTAGTTCACAAAAACGGGCTGCAATGTCATCCTTTGGGGGGCGATAGCGCCTGTCAATGTGCGTCATCTTAAAGTGCTTGTTTTTGCCACTGAGAGGCTCAGATTATATTCTATCATTAAAAGAAAGGTTCCCTACAGAGAAATACAATTTTCTTTACCTTTCGCTTGATCCGGTTGTTTGTTATTGTGTCCATCCGAGTCTCGCTCAAGGAGAGGTCTCGCTCTGAAATCTCGTTATTGCAGGATATTTCCCTACTTGCCTGGTAAAATAAAGGTTTAATAATAATAATAATAATAATAATAATAAAACTCTTCTTCATCCGAATCTTTTAGATAACATTAAGCGACACACTCTGTAGTCCAACGCAACAGAGAGAGCTGAGTGAGAGCTGGAGAGCTCTCACTCATGTTCCCACCGTTCTCCTCTCAACTTCACAACTCAACACTTGCAAAACTTCTCATTGAGCGAGACCTGGTTGGACACAATGACAAACAGACAGTGATCAAGGCTCAGGGAAATAAACAAGTTTTATTACTCCATAGGGATCCTTTCCATAATATTAGAATAAAGTCATTTGCAAAAACAAGCACTTATAGAGGACATACGCTGACGGGGCGCTGTGGCACCTTAGGGTTACATTGCAGCCCGTTTTCATTGATTAAAGGGTTAAACAGGGTCCAGGTTGACGTTTTCCTTTAACATATTTAAATAAACATATAAGTAAATTCTAACATATAAATGTGTCAATATAGTTCAATACAATACATACATCTTTATTAAAGAGACACTTTCCAAAGGATTACTTTTATTTATTTCAGGGGAACTTTGTTTTATAATTCCACATTTATTTATTTCAGGGGCCTTTTATTTCATAATGCCTCATTTATTTCCTAGCTCTTTTTATTTATATCTGTTTAATCATATACACCCTACACATCATATACAAATGAGTGGGGTGTGATTATCTCACAAATCAGACCAAAGCAACAGCACCAGAACAGCACTGAATCACTTAATATACAGAAGCACTGAATATATGAGCAGCCGCAACATTTCTAGCTGATGGACGGACAATAGTCTACACAGTGCGTACAAGTCATGGATAGACCTTACTGTACTACTCATGGATAGACCTTATAATACATCCATGGTCCTACCATGTATATGGGTACTACTAGCTACAGCAGATTTGAACCAGAAACACGTATGACATATGACACCTTCGGGACTCCGGAAGTCGGCAGAGTATAATCCTGTGCTCTTCTTCATTTTGGGTAATGGTGGGTGGGGCTCACTCACCCTAGGCGACTGGGAACATGTGGGGGTATGCACATGAAGACTCCTCTGAAAACATGTCAACTCGCACACAATACGAGTAGGGCCCTATATTCAACTTTGCCTTTCTGACTCTACGGGTGATGGACAAAACCGCGTGTCTGGAGCCCTCCTACACCACGCGATAATCAGAGAAGACTTCAGCCCAGATCGCCAATTACGATATTTTTCAGGCTGGAACACCATAGTCTAGGCTTTTCTTCCAAAGATGAAACAAAGGAAACTAATGTATGCCAAGTAGGCTACGATATTCTTAGTTGCGATGGCAGAGCGAGTTGAGACCTTTGCACGTTGCTGCATTGTGTGGGATGCTTAAAACTACAATTGCTTTGTTGTTAATAATTTAGTTTCATAAGAATGAGAATTGCGAACAACCATCATTTGAAGCTGTAAGTTAATCAGAGAATTGACCTAACTTGTTGCCAACCTTTTCAGCACGCACATGAGTGCAGCCTATTATCGGTAATGCATTTGGCTTAATGAACAAAATGCATAGTCAATGTTGGACTTTATAGCATAATAGGCTTTCTTTATTTAGGCAAAAACGTTATTGACCAGAAAACAAGAACGAGGCAGTGGCACTTATGGTTGAGCATAAAAGCAAACACTTTCTATAATAATATTTACAACACAGATGACATCTATATCCCTTCAGACACTACAAACACAAGGCTGGTTTTCAGATGCATTAGAATGCTATGCAATGCAATGCTATGCTTAATAGATCTAAGCTTTTAGGATATTCAATATTCCATGTTTAAAATGTAAATAGTCCCACAATGAAATGGAAAAATAGGCTGTACATTTATATTGAACATAAGTGCTATAAACATATCTGTAAATAAAATAAAAATACTCCTTCTAAAACAAACAAACAGGACACAAACAAACAAGAGAACCAACAAACGTTTAACAGCAAACTGCAGTTGGAGGTTATAGGCAACAGGAGTGGCTATAAAATAAATCCTATAGGTTATGTTGATATGCTCACTTTGACTTGACTTAGTGCCCTGTGAAGGACCAGGACCGAATGTTCCTGGGTTTAGACTGTTCCTTCTGGGCTCAATTATCCATTCAGTGAAACTGAAAGAACGCTTGCACTAGGTTCAGGGATGCAGAGGCATCTCCTAACGAGTGCTCTGAGCCTTGGGAACGTGTGCTTCTGCTTCTCCCAGTAGGCGAGAAGCCAGTCAGCAGGGGGGGGGGGGGAAAGTTTGCGGTCATGTACTTGTGCACTTCATTCACTTCCAGATAGTCTGCCGTTTAGTTGGCCCACTCAGCAAAATGTTCCCTAGGTCCCTTGTTCCTCTGCCCGCCATCTGAGGAAAATAACACCATTAGCGTCCTAGGGACTCACTTTCATTAAATGGTTATAAAAGAGAAAAAAAAACATTTATGGAAATAGAGAAAATAGCCTGCCATCGAGGATATCCTCTGTCATTGGCGCTGAACTATCGTCCTCTGGAGGGCTCAATGGCGCTGGCAGGGAGCTGGCAGCCGCATCGCTCATTTCCCTGACTTGATGCTGGTGCTGGATACGATCTTCCACGGTGGGCATCTTCATGCTCACCGTCATGTTCGTGTGGCACAGGAAGGTGGCGTCTCCTGTGGGTCTGAGTCATGAACATTTTTTCCCACCCTGCATCTCTGAGGCACGGGCACGGATGAGGACCATGTATTCTGGGTCACCCAACACCTGGTAGCAATGAGCCTTGAGTCAGTGTAACCAGAGAAGAACCATGTGGATGGTGTGTTAGCGCTCCCCCCCCCCCCCCCCAGCTTACCCAACGCTCTCTGTGTATTCTGGAACACACCTTCCTTTCACTCAAGATGCACTCTCCCTTCCAGTAAGTCCCATATCTCAGAGGTCTGCTGGGGCACAGAGCCCAGCATCTCCACCTTACTGTTCCGGGTTGCCGAGTAAGACAGCACCGCTGGTCTTCTTCAGGTATCTGACGAGGCCTTTTTGCACGCCTCGAAACATGCTGATTACCTCCTCCATGTACACGGGTACATTTTTCTGGGTAAAGGTGTACTTAAGGACGGTGCTGAGGATGTGCTGCACACAGGGGATCCAGTAAGTTGTTTTTAAGCGTAGCCTTAACGTTGCAGCCCTAGTCACTAACCAAAACCACCTGATCTAGGGAGACACCACATTTCCACTAGGTCTATCTGCGGGTACACAGTACTATAGGACACACCCACTACATGACACAGCCACTTCACAGGCAGCCCTACGTCCATTAGTATGTTCCTGCAGTACTGCAGGCTGCAGTTTCAGCACTGCACTCCTAGGACCGCATTTCTAGGACCCTAGACACCCGTTTTTTTTCTACGTTAAGAATTTGCTAATTTTAGCTGATAAGATGGTTAAGTTTAGCTTTTAGGTTACAGATGGTTAGGCTTAGGTGTTAGGTTTCAAATGGCTAAGTTTAGGAGTTATATTACAGATGTTAAGTTTAGGAGTTATATTAGAGATGGATAAGTTTAGGAGTTGTAGTAGCGATGGTTAAGTTTAGATATTAGGTAACATATGGTTTGTTTTAGGTGTTGGGTTAGAAATCTTTAAGTTTAGGAGTTATATTAAAGATGATTAAGTTTCAGTGTTAAGTTAAGTGTTAGGTTAAATTCAGGTATTGGTTAGAGATGGTAAATAGGGTTTGGGTTAGGGTAAGTTTAGGTGTTAATAGATATGATTTAGTTTTAGTATTCTTGCAGTACTTCTGGCACAATAACACACGCTATCCCCATACTAATCCAGGTAGTTATCTTGGGGGGAGTGATGAAAGGGGTGTGTCATGTAGTGAAGCGGGCGTGTCATGTCGTCAGGGAGTCCGCAGATAGACCCTTCTCTGACGTCGGTTGAGAGCCGATCATGAATGAGCGCAGCAATTTACTTGAGTGTGGAGTCAAATTCCGCCTTTAACATCACTCGACCTGCCATCTACCAGCCTCGTGTCAAATAGTGACGTGTGACACATGTGTGCGGTCTTTTGCTGTACATGTCGGCCCACGCGTCTGGAAGGAAGGCAAGCCCCCCCCCCTGTCATCCTGAGGCCCTGCTTGAAGGGTGTTTGCAACTGCTGCTTTCCAGTCTCTGCTTGCTTCTTTTCCGGAACACACGCGGTCTGTCGGTGCGGGGGGGAACAGCATTGGCGTCAACTTTTACAATAATCGCGCTCCGATGTGGATAAGTGCCTGGGCTAAAGTGGTAAACCCTTGCCCCAAAACAATATGAAAGGGACCAAGGTCCACACAGCAGAAGTCAACAAAGTCATCGACAAGTTTACGTTTCACTTGTAGTGGTATATTTTTGCTGTCTGTACCCATGAAGAAGGATATTGCTTGGGGGTTGGAAGAAACAGTTTCCAGGACGTTGTTTGGCTGGGCAGGAAGGCCCACAGAGGTGCACTTCTGCTGGGTCATGTTGGAAATGCCTTGCTTGTTGCTGTCATGATTGTAGATCGTTTCACAGCCATTGCAGATCGCATATCCAACACTGGTGCCATCTTCTCTCGCCACCAATACAAACTTTTCCCAAGCAGGACTTGTCTTGTTTTGGGGTATTTCAATGTTGTATTCAATTGTTTTTGCTTCAATTGGACATCTGTCAATTCTGCCATTTTCGCACTGCACTGACCCACTGTGTTCTCATGTAGTTGCTGAATGATGGCCACTCACACACCGAAATGTTGTATTATTCTAAATTATAAATAGGCCTGGTAGTTTGTATTGTCTTCTATGAGCTAATGTGAACACAATATTAATATTACATATTTTGTATTAATTACACCAAAAATTAAGAAGCTGATTTTAACTGACGTTCCTGCAAATCACCCACATATTGCGAATACTGAATAAAGGCTGATCCTTAACCACCTACACCCATGGTTATTGTTGGGCAATGCGGGCCTATAACTCAATCCGCGCCTCTCTAGTACCTATGCCTCCGCATAAATTCAATCTTATTTTAACTCGGAAACCTCCACATCACTTTCTAATCACTGATCAGGGCGCTGGGTGAGGCTGTGGAACATCCTGTTCTGATTAGACCTGCTCGCTGGGAGCCGATAAAAATAACCGTGAAATCAGTGACAAATGACCTCTTTTGATAAGCTCCAGCGACCACTGCCTCGGCTCTCGCCTGGAAACTGAAACAGTCGTAGTATTAGTAGTAGTAGCCAGTGAAGGAGGTTCCAATAAAGGTTTTTTTTTTTCTTTTTTCACGTTGAGCACACAAATACATATTTATTGTTGTGTTAGTGACCTAAAGAAAACGACATACCGTGCAGCTTGTGGAGGACGTATCATATATATCGTTGAGATGTGGCATCTACCATGTCATTTTATATTCAAAGGCCTCATGGAACAGGGAACAAAGAGGAAATAATTGTCCAGATTATAGTATTTCTAGTAGCCTACTACTAGTAGTACACATTTTACACATTCTAAGTGCGCACTCTATCTGAGTGCTCATATAATTGTGTGGTTAAAGAAATTGGTTCTCAGGTGGCGGGACAGTTCAGAAGAAGGATACTCAAGGATTGAAATAACCCGTTCTGTATGATCCAATAAAATAACTAAGTTGAGTTTTCAATCCTAATGTTCTATCAAATCAAAAGTATTATTGCCTGCATTTGTAGTCCTTTGTAAAGTTAAAACATGTGGTTCCCTAATGACACCATTTCAGATAGGGCTTTGTTTCTGCTTCAGTGAGTTATGAAATGTTAACCTAATATATTATTTGATGATATAAGTTGTCGTGGTTGTGAAATAAAACTCATCTCATGAAACAAATTGAATAAACTTATGTTGGTTAAGGGCGACGAATCGATTCCCTTCCTCTAAACGCTGGTCATTTACAGCCCATGCATGCTGCCATGCTACTTTTCTACACTGTATTTATTTAGCGGTTGATATAAATAACTCCTAACCAAAGACATGAGGCAAAACCAGAAATTCCACACGGTTACTTTTACATGCATTTCTTTTATATTGCAGTTAACCCATCTCTGCTCAGGCAGCACATGGCAACGCTCCTAAGCCTATGATTAAAATCCCTCTGGAAACCATGGCAACAGAGCTGTTTCTTTTATTTTTTTCTCTTCATTCCTGGAGCTTGGTTGGTCAAAGGGGGATGAATGCCCGGGAAGGCAGAGTATCAATGGCTCAGTCTCCTGGCAGGTTAGAGGTCAAGGGTCGACCAGTGTTTTGGGCAGGTTGCACAAGTAGGAAAGGTAGGAGGAGTTGGATAGAGATGTGATATGATCCCTGTCAGGTATTGAATTATGAGGCTAGAGTTGGGATTAATATTATTTTTATTATTAGAATAGGTTGGATACATAAGCATTCTATATACATGAAAAGGCAGATTATTATTCAGATCATAGAATAAGATCATCAGGAACAATAATTAACAATGATGAAAATAATAATAATGCTAGTTATAAAAGTATTGCAAACATAACAAAGACATTAATTCTATAATATCCTATATAATAAATATAGGCCTATACATATTATATAGGCCTATACATAAAGGGATAGGTATACACGAATAATAGGCTTATAATCACAGAAGCTAGCGGGATCAAGATTAACATCAATTATTAGTAGTTGTGAGGACACATGTGCATCTCTTATTTAATACAGAATAACACCTGTTCACAAGCTGCATTTAGTGATCGGGTTGACCGAAAAAAATAATTAACAGGTGTCCATCGACTCACGTTGAGCATAGGCTGAGGCTCACGGTAAAGCTGGTTGTTTTTTTGGTAGAGCAGAGTGTGGCTTATTCTGCGGTGACAAAGAAGGAATGCCACCGCTCTCTACCTGCCATTGAAGGTTGGGCCAGGTGATCAGCCGTCTCCGGGGCTGGGCGCGCTTTTGCCCCCACTTACAAAATTCAAAAAAGATGTATTTTTTTGTAATTGATTTATGATTTAATGATAATTTCTGAATGATAAATCAAACCAATATTGAATTACATATGAATATGTTGAGATGATGCAAATGATCCTGGACTCCTACTTTTTCAGTTTAATTGACGGCCTGTAGGCTGTTTGGTTTGGTTAAAAATAGGGTGGACTGACTGGCCACCTGTGAGTTCTGGAAAATTACAGAAAGGCCGTCGGCCTGGCTCATTCTGCAGCAATCCCCATTGAATTGAATTGATAAATTAATGAATTAATGGCCCTATTGAAAAAATTATTCCCGCGGCTATGTGATTAGCAAATGATTGCCAGCTGTTCGCGGCGATTGCTGTCGGTACTCAGTGCTGAACAGCGGAGCCTTTGTAACAGCCATCGCTTCTCTTTATATTATGAGCTCAGAGGGGAAGCTATTGTTTTGGCTCTCTGTGGGTCAAGGTTATGGAGTGTGTCCATGAAAAACAAGGTGGAGAATGTTGCGTGAGTGCCCTAATCTACAGGCTAAGCACAGCAAGTACCTGATTTAAAGGGTAAGTTAAGGATTGTGATACAGTGGGTACAGTGATAGCGAGCACGGATGTATTTGATGATGCGTTTGTGGACGCATCATCATATACATGCGTTTTTTTGGACACCTTTTGAACATAGTTTATTCCAGAAATAAACATGTAAATAGATGCATGTCTGCACTATGTGGAATGTATAATAAGTTGAGTTGTGGAGCCAATGCTCTGGCACATGGGACTTTACATCAGCACACTAATACTAATGCTACGTGCGAGGATCACTGAACAGACTGACAATCAATGCTCACTGCCAAAGTCCTTAACCGACCCTTTAAAGGTGCTGAAGATTTAAGAGATATTATTTGTGATATTTGTTAGAAATCCCATAGCCATCTGTCAGCTATTAATTAATGAAATGCGCTGTTCGAGTATCTGCTTCGAGTTGACTGTGCCTGCGTCTGAATGAGCAAATTTAGATTTTAGACCGCTCCCGGCTCATCATCATCATCATCATCACCATACATTAGACCACTCCGGGTGACTCACGTTACTCTTTACTAAATAAACTGCCCACCGGTCACTAGAGAGATGATGTTTAGCTCTGTAAGCATGGCATGCCACGCCTTCACCAGTCAAACGGGCCAATCAGACTGGGGCCTGCGAAAGAGCTTAGACAGGTTACACCCGGTTAACCTCATTTAGCAGATATTACCTCCAAAGATGATCAATTAAGATTGTTCTCCTACTAATGAAAATATAAAGAATAAATAGTTAACAAATATCAATAACCTAACATGCAATATAAATACACAACATAGGTTATTTGTCTTTCCATTTTAGTTTAACTTCTAGACTGATGAAGGCTCGGCCACAGAATCAGAGTAGACGGCTCGACGTACATTCAGTTATTCTACGTAACATTGGCCCTCTTCTCAAACTTTTTTCAAAGGCCTTTAAATACGAATATGTTAATGACCTAGGGAAATAATGGTAAGCGATCGATTTAGTACAGGACAATTTCAACCTGATTACCTTAAATTGGACCATCGATTACTGCCGGAGATTTCGACCATTCCCCATTCATTTTTTAACCTTTTTAGATGTCTGGTCTCTCATCTGCTTGATTGTTTTGTTTCTTGTGTTTGCCATTTGTGCTTCAGTTTGTATCTTTTGTCTTTATTTGATTTAATTCTGTGTCTGTCTGTTTATACAACTGTTTTATATGAACGGTTTCATTCATTTCTGGTTTACAAAACATTTTTACATAATTTTAGTTTTTAGTTTTACTGATTTTAAATGGCACACATTTTCACCCATTTAAAATGTTGAGGTTATTTCCTTAATAAAACTTACAAAACCTGACAGTCTATACATACATATATCTATCTATATC
>JAOPJO010000139.1:2300642-2312982 GCA_027123675.1 Molva macrophthalma | reverse complement strand
CAAGCCAGAGACCAAGAGAGGGGGAGAGACAGAGACAAGCCAGAGACCAAGAGAGGGTGGGAGAGAGAGACAAGCCAGAGACCAAGAGAGGGGGAGAGACAGAGACAAGCCAGAGACCAAGAGAGGGTGGGAGAGAGAGACAAGCCATAGACCAAGAGAGGGGGAGAGACGGAGACAAGCCAGAGACCAAGAGAAGGGGAGAGAGAGAGACAAGCTAGAGATCCAGAGAGGGAGAGAGAGAGAGACAAGCCAGAGACCAAGAGAGGGGGAGAGAGAGAGACAAGCTAGAGATCCAGAGAGGTGGTGAGAGAGGGAGTGGTAGAGTGGGGTGCAATGTGAAGGAAAATCCAATTGAGCCTTTTTGGACTTTATCCAAAAAAGGCATTAGAAGCATACTTAACTAAATCTATTAGTCTCCCCAGGAGGTGGGTTCCCCTTTCCGCCCCAAATCGAATCACGGATCCAGGTAATTGTTCTCACGATAGAAAAACTATGCCTATATTTTCCCTCCTGCCCTCCTACTCCTGCACTCTCACCCTTCCCCCCCCCCCCACCATCCGGCTGTTAGCGGATGGGAGATGAGGTGAGCTCCAAGGCTTGGGTGTCCCAGATCAATTATAAGATAATACGGACAACAGAGGTGCGAGGGAAGCGGAGAGAAGTTCAAACACTCAGATCGGTGCCTGCCTCAAAAAGGATGAATTTAGCCAACATGTATGGCTAAAATCAATTGAGCTGTATACATTTGAGAGGAATTAACAGAAATGCAGTAGTTCAGCATCCAGATACGAAGACCCGAGGCCTCCGAGTTCAGATTCCATGGCAACTCATTGCTCTGACTCTGAAACCTGACATGTTTGTTTTAACCCTGCCAACACTTGCATTATTTCAGCAGCAATTACTTATGTCGGATGCCTCATCGGTTATATTACAGTGTAATGTGTTGAGGAGCACTAAAGCACTATGCACTAAGTGTGATAGACTCAAGTAAATCACTCAGTCAGTCACTTAAGTGTGTAAGTTTGAAAGACAATTTGACCAGATATTAAATTTAAAAAAAAGATCCCAGAATACGATAACACACTAGTGGTGTGGATAAATGCAATAGAGCGAATGTGACCAATAACTAATAAAACAGTACAGCAATTTTGCTATGAGATTTTATCAACAAAACTCAAAATCTATGATAGTATGTCAGGAAAAGGATTGTGAAAAATGAGGCCTCCCATGCTATTCCCTAATGCTCACGTCATCACTGTTGAACCAGGACTGACACGTTGTTATGGTGGCTTACTTTGAGGGGAGATGTCAGGCATGGCTTGGATGATATGACAGTCACTGGCCGAGGCTTCGGTTTGACAGCCACCTGCAACAGCCTCACTATGATGCTGGTGGTTGGTGAGCCGGTAAGCTGCAAGTTAACAGTTACAGGGCCATCCACTTTGCCATCTGGAGAGTTTGGCCCTCTCCAGATGGCGCCGCTGGACACTGTTACCACCGCCTGATTATTTTGTATTTTGTCTTCTAATTGTATATATATATATATTGTATATTGTGTGTATACACACAAATAGATCAACAATTAGCACAAAATAGAGTCACACCACACATTTTTTCATTTTCATTTTTTTTATATATGGTCTTTCAAAGTGTCTTCTTAACATAAAGAAGGTTTGGAGGTGTTGGTAGCTCACTAGGCTGCTGCTATAAATGTTCATTGTAATTGCAAGGGGGGGGGCCATACAAAATTGTCTTATTTCAGGATTTCATATTTTTTACGATTTGGGGTTATCCTTGATTATGGTGTTGGGATGTGGGTGTGTTTGGTAGAATCCAAGACTCTAATTATTGTCATTGCCATTTTTTGTTGAAATGGCTGTCTGTAAATAAATAATGTCCCAAAAACACTAAACGAAAGAAATACACTAAAATAATTGAGAATTCAAGAGTCAAGTCTCTCTCTTTGTATCGCTATCAACTCTCTAGCTCTGTATCTCTGCTCCTTGAGTTGTCCACGGTGGCCCCTCTGCTATGGACCATGTAGGGCAGTTTACTTTGTACCCCGCTCCCTCACTATGCTTCAGGCACTAGCCTGTGACAAGCCTAAGTGCCAAGGTACCCCTGGTCCGAGTGTTTCAAACCCAGCCAGCATACTTCATATGTTCTTCATATAACACATTTCTGTTTTCTAGCCTTTCAAGCCTAGTCTGATTTCTGTGGATATGATTTTTGTGAATGAATGAACCTCTTCAGCTTCCATGTTTTCTGTTTTGTTTGTAGCTATCTACTCCTCAAATTCAAACAAGCACCCAAAATACTTAAAAATAGAGAGATGTGTGAGGAGGAAGCATAGCAGAGTCAATAGCAGAGACATTACATATATTGCTTTTTTTGTGTTTTTATGTTAATTTCTAATCTATTTTACATGTAATACTTGCTATACAATTTCCGCATGCTATCCATGGAAATGTTGGATGCAATGCAGGAAAAATAAACCGAAAACTCAAACACTATATAATTTAAGAGTAGCAAAAACAAGACTGTTTTGGTTGTTTACTGAGTGGAGTCTATTTGTGCAGATATTGGTGTCTTTGTTTTTTAGTACAAATACCACAATATATAAATACCACAATATAAGGACAGCATCTTCCATGCTGTCCTCCATCTCCCTGTTTTTACACATTTACAAATGAGTTCATTAGAAAGTATATATCCCGTGTGATTAAGCCTTGGCTGCTTGCGTCAGAAAGACAGAGGTCTGTGCCCCAATGCATCACTCTGCTGCAGTCGGTCCAAGTCAGAGCCTCTGGCAACCATTACATAACCTCTTTTACTGTGATCAAAATGAGCCCTTCTTAACATCCTTGACATGAGAACCCATCTCCATGCTGTTGTTCTAATGACTCCATTGACATGGTCTGTGTTTGAAATTGAATCCAAAGGAAAGTAGCCGTGATAGGGGGGAAAAAACCAGCTGAAGCGCATTATCCTCCTCCTGTGTGGTGCTTTGAATGTCATTAAAAGTTGAAGCGGGAAGGCAAGTTTATGACTGATGGTAGATGTTTTGGTAAAGGACCCCCTGGGCACGAAACATTCAGAGTATTGTGTGGCCAAGCGATCCTGCCAATGTATCCGCTGTCTGACACTGCCATTGGCAGAGAAGCGCCTCACTTGGTCATTTGTCATGAAAATGAATAGTTGTGACTACAGATTTTTGTTACTACTTCAGTTCTGCTAGGAGTGGCTCACCTAGTTTCACCTAGAATTCAAAACTCGAGTTTAGCTTTGCAAAGCTATAACCTCAAAACTTGTGTTGACATATAATAACAATCATATTATTAATAATGATATTAATAATAATAATGATACTTATAATAATAATAATAACTAGGACTGAACTGCTTTTAAAGCATGTACACCAATCATTTTTCATCCATCAGGGAGGCGGGCTGATCGTTTTTCTTAACTATTGTTTTTCAAACCAACCATGCCAGTCAAACCTTGCCCATGGACTAAACTCATAGTACATAGTACAGAATCATACCCTTACGGGAGACCTAGCAGGGGATATGCAATGTACAGCTGCTGATTAACCTATAGAACCTCTGTACTTCTTTTAAATAACAGCTTGTGAATTAACTTTCAGAATCCACGGTAGGGACAACCTCTATGGAAAAGAAAATGAACATGGTGAAGACATTTAAAAAAAAGTGCACACAGAAAGTGTGCACATTCCTTCTGATTGCGTTCTGTGGTGCAACAGCATAATAAGCATTGTTGTTTGTTTGTTCAGATAATTATTAAAAGTTCCAAATTATTTAGTTTGAATATATATCATTAATAGATTTAATCATTGGAAGACCGGACACATATTTTGAGTTTTAAATAGTGTCACTGATGTGTGGAGGGGCACTGGCCTTCAGTAAATACAAGCCCTTCCTCTGTAGGGATGGGCAGGCATTAGCAATGTGTCAGATGATCACATCCTCTGATGGCAAGTGTTATGGAATGATAAAGAGATAAAGATTTCTTTCTACTGATGGGAAAATAAGATCATGAATCCCAAAGCAGTTCTGTGTGTGTCTGCATGCATGTGTGTGTGTGTGTGTGTGTACGTTTGTGTACATGTGGTTGAGTTTCTTTGCGTCTTTGTGTTTGTGATAGTGAGTGTATGCGTGTCTGTTTGAGTGTGTATGTGTGTGTATCTGTTTGCGTGTGTGTGTGTTTTGTGCATGTGTGTGGGTGTCTGTCTGTCTGTCTGTCTGTCTATCTGTCTCTTTGAATGTCTGTGCGTGTGTGTGTGTTTGAGTCTGTGCATGTGTGAATGGGTTTGTAGCTGTAACGTTAGGTTTTCCAAAGACATCGCTGTGATTATTTGTGTGTTTTCTCAGTGAAGCTATACAAACACACAACAAGCACACATCTCTAGCTTCACTTATTTGGGCTCAACAGGAGACCTTGCAGAATACACTCACCGTGTACCAATCTCCTATTCTCTGAGAAACCCTATTGTAGCAATGTGGGTTTGAAATGCTTTTCAACAATGGCAACACTCTGTTTTGTTATGTCTGCATCAGTGAATTCATTTTACATTGTGCCTTGCTTGCATTGAGGTCACAGGTAATGCTCCATCCCTTTTGAGCAGAACAGGACACATTCTGAGGAGTAAAACTGGAACCAGCAACTGTCTGTGCTCTACCTATGGGGAGGAGAGATTATACCTGCTTAACGCTAAGCAGACTAAACGCAATGTGAGAAAGGCAATGAAATCAGCCAGACACATTTAATCACAGTTGAGAGGTTAGTCGCTGGCAGGCGTTGCAATGACTCTCAAACCATGAGAACAATGGGACAGAATGGACTTTAGACCAAGGGTGAACCACCAGGACAACCCGGATAGTATCACAGAGACACACATGGACTGTTTTGTTCTTTCCATGGTAAGAATGGTCATTATGACACTACGATACGTATCAAGTCAAAAATAGGAATACAACATTTTTGCTGACTGAGGTGAATTAGTGGGGAGGTGAATTAGCAATTAGTAGTAGGTGCAAGTATAGTGTCAGATTTCTAAAATGGGAAAACCCTAAAAAATGCAGTGTCTTTATTGATGAATGCTCTGGCTGGATGGCCTGAGGGGTACTTTAATAAAATATCGGATCCAGTCTAGTGGCTTTTTGCACATTGGCTTGCTAAAACATTTCAGACCTGTCAAAAATGCTCAAAGTGCTTTCTTGTGTTGTATTCATTGGTGGGCACCTTTTTTACTGTGATTGTTGAAAAGTTGAGCTGAGGGCATGTTCTCTGTACATCTAATATGCTTCTGGGACCTGAGGCCTTTCTATGTCCTTCAATCTCGCATTGCAGCATATCAAAATTCCAACCGTCATCTCTCCCAGTGGATCATTATGCACATGAACGAATTGCTTCATTCAATTGGAGCGGCACAGCATATGTGTATGTTGTGAATGCAGAATTCCGTGTGTAACAGAACAGCTGCAGTCTTAATGATTTCATAATGGAGATGCCACCTTTACCAGTGGACAACACAATTAATAAGCAGCATCCGTTTGCCTAGAATATATCTGAAAATGATACAGTGAACCTTTAAATTGATTATTATTATGGTTGTTAAATACAGCCTCACTGCGATGACATTTGGTATTTTCAGTAAAAAAAAAGAAATTAACTCATAAACATTGATTCATTGTTACAGCCCAACATTTAGTCACCTCATGTACATATTGTTGAGGCATATACATGTGGTTGGTGTACTGGTTGATTAATGTAATGATGGCATGCCTACCCAAATCACTACGGTGAAAGTCTGAATGAGTGCCTCCCACAGGAGCGCTAGGCTTGTGACCAGCAATAATTTAGCATTTAAGCGCTATACTGGGTATAGTGGTGTTGACCACTTGAACTTAGATAAAATAAGAATAATAAATATCATAAAAAAATAATAAAATAAGAATCTGTGTATATATCTTTTGTGTTTCTTTTTTCATTTGGTTCCCTTTGAATACTCAATGGCTAATATTTTGGTGTACTATATTATTGAATCAAAGTAACTGTGAAGAACTTCACAACAATATATCATATACAGCCCCAATTACACCAGGTGCCATCTGTGACATCACTAGTGGGAGTGTCATTTCAAATGGGGGAGAATATACGGACACACCAGAGTTAGGTATTAGTTTAGGGTTGGTTCAGTTAAAGTATTAGGTTAGAGTTCGTTAAGTTAAGGTATTAGGTTAGAGATGGTTACGTTTAGGTGTTTTGGGTAGAAATGGTTAAGTTTAGGTCTTATGTGCAAGATGGTAGAGGTTAGAGATGGTAAAGTTCATGTATTAATCTGGTGAGCATGCAACTTGTCAGCTTTGTCCACGTAATTACCCATACAGTTAACTCCAACCAAGGACTTCATCAATCAATCCCTTTTTACAGACACTTACCCAGATACTCCCACATTGTGATGCCACGAAGGGATATATTTTGAAATGGATTGTAATGGTTCATCAACATAACAGCTCCTGCAGTGTTGTTTTCTTGTAACCCTTGTAAAAACACAGTGGTGTCTTAAATATTGACTACTTATCACATTGAATCAAAATAACTATGAGGTATTTCATAGTTTGTTGATGTTTCCTCCTTGATATTTTCAATGGAATGGAAACACAAGTCAATGTTTTGAATTCTGTATTCAGTCATCTTCTTGGATTCAGCAATCTCCCTCTGCAGTGGTAAAGCATTATTGCATGAACTGGGTGGGGGTATGAAATGGAGGTCCTGGTAAAACATTTGTTCTGAGCCTTCAAATGTGCAAGACACCCCTATCTCCATGTTGTTGTATTATGATGTTTTATTGAACTGATTGTTCTTCAATTGGGCCACCATAGCTCCTATTTCGAGAGGTATTCTTTTTTTTTGTTTTTTTGTTTTTCAATGTTGTGAGTAAAATGCTTGATAAGTTTCCTTTGTCTTCGCTCTCGCTCACTCCTCTGCAAGGGAGCTGTCTGCGAGATAAGAATTGAAACATATTTTTTAATTTACTTTACAAAGAGATGTGTCCTCGCCCTCTGTCTCTCTCTCTCTCTCTCCCTATATATCTCTCCCTCCCTCTCTCACTCTTGATCCCTTCGCTGTCTGGTTGTTAGCATGATAAATGTTTTCCCATTGAGTTGTATTATTTGATTTGTGTGAGAAAATAAATCAAAAGTGACGTGCATTATCGTTATGAAGAGCCACCCAGAAAACGCTTTATTATTGCATGAGTAATTGTCCTGTATGACAAAATAGAAGCCCATTGCCTTCCTCCAGCTGGTTGTATCCAGAGGAGGTAGGCCATAGAAAGAATGATGACATCACAAGTGGAGGGGGGCATCTTTCTAGTGACAGATGCCATATGAAGGAATCATGACAAATTATTTAAAAAGCATACCAAATACTGAAATGAATCTAGATGGTGTAATGGATGCATGTGTGTGTGTGTGTGTGTGTGTGTGTGTGTGTGTGTGAGTGTGTGTGTGTGTGCATGCATGTGTGTGTTCATGCACTAGTCTGTGAAGAGAGAGAGTGAGAGTGAGTGAGACTGAGAGAGAGAGAGAGAGAGAGAGAGACTATACTTTTTCTTTGTGGATCTCAGATTATAAACACGTATTTTTTTCCGCATAGATTCCTCAAGGACTCCTTGAAAAAACTTTGGGCGTATCACATCAGGCACATTTGCATACTTATGTAACAGCTAAAATTGTGTCACTCACAATAACAGCCCTACAGGTGTAGTAGTATAAAAAACAATGTTATATATTCACTTTTTCTTATCCAAACAATCCGTTAGCTTAGAAGCTGGTTAGAAAGATATTGCGTTCAGCAACATAATTTGGGCTTATTTCTGGCACATTTTACAGTAATTCCCCCGCCTGCAAATGGAAACGACTGTGTTCGTTGTCGTCCGTTTCGCACCTTCTCTAAAAGGGCAGACGAGTTAAGCGCTGTCCGTGGTGCTGGACTCGTGGCTCGACTGCTACGTCACTGCTGCCGTGACGTTATTTGGTAGAAACCACCCAAAATGGAACAGTGACTGATAGCAGTGGTGACATGATAGTTTAAAATACAAACTGTCTCGTCAGTGATTGTTCTTCCCATTTGTGTTTTTTAATGAACAGCCACCATTTATAACGTTTTTTTTTTTTTTTAGAACATATGCTCTGTAATACGCTACCAATTCATACAAAAGCATGCACGTAGGCTATTAAAAAAAGAAGAAACGTGAATAAATATAGTTAATATAACAGCGATACATTTCATAGCCTTATTGGGCTATAGCGAATAGCTGATGTTTTGTACGCTTTTCTCTCCCCAGCTATGCTTCCGCTTTGTGAAAGCACGCATGTGTTGATCCGTGCTGCAGCAACGTGCATCAGTTCCTCTCTGGCCGTAGTGTTAATCTGCATTCAGACCCAGGCTCCAATGGTTTTCTCTGCTGTGGTTGGATATCAGACAAGAGCCTATTAATGGGCTTCGATAGCAGTATCGGTTTTAAGGCCTATTAGGGTTTTACCTTTGCTAATTGTTAAAAAAAAACCCTGAAAAAAAATAAGAATACGAGCGATTGATAACCTTGCTTCGACTCCGTCTTGATTTAGCTGTAGCTGTTCGCGCTAGCGCCACCGCAGCCTCGGGTCTCTCGGTTTTCGTAATGTATCGTAGGGAAATAGAACAGTAAAAAAATCCGAAGACGTCCATCTGCAAGGAAGAGCGAAACCCAAGTTGTTGATGATGACTCCGTCGTATTTAGTCTCCAAATGCTCGGCAACAATGGCGAAGGCTTCCCTCCCTCTGAAGCTCTTCATCTGGGTGTTTGTATTCTTAAATCTTCCTACAAGGTAAGGGAAACATATTGTGGTCTTCTGGTTTTTCGTCGCGAATCCGTATCACTGCGTATGTTGTGCCGAAATATGTATATGCTACATCAATTTGTTATTATGAACGATACAAATGGTCGACTGTGTTTTGGAATTATTCCAATGGAGATCTTCCCAATCTCCATTGGAATCCTAATAAATAAGACTCGGAGACGGGGTTAGACATGGGGGGTTGGGTAGCTAACGTTAGGTTATCGAGATAGTCAAGGCATGGAAGCGATATCACACATCTAATTATGATCTTGTAACGAACAAGATCAGTCTTAACGACGTATACAATAAAACAATTGCAATGCTATCTTGATGATATGGCTGGTTTAGAATCGGAAATCCAGTCTACAGAATTACCTGGCCTATACAACCGGTCTACGATCAATATAATTCAAGAGATGGGCAATGTATTGTAATACTCCTGTTTGTCATTTCTCGATCAGTTGCATCATTATGCCTTATTCACGTTTGGTTGCTAATGCTAGACTGTGCTTATGAATTCCAGCCTATTTTTGCTGTGAGGTCTGCAGAGCACCCTCACCCAATGCAAATGTGATATTTTAACTGAAATCAAAACTTAGAATAAAAGAAAACAAAGGTATAATGACGTTCACAACGTTCAACTAAAATGAATTGGCAGACAATCGGATGGTTGAATTATAATGCCTCAGCATATTTAAGAATGGAGATGACACATTTTGAGACATTATAGGCCTACGTCAAAATAACTTAACACACACGTCCAAGGCCACAGATTGTTGTGATCTTGGGCATGGAACATATAACATCCAGCAAAATACTTGAGTCAGGGGGGAAACTTTTCAATTGGACACTCCAATGCACATACAAGCATGCAGTATATACCATACCAATAGAGATTGAGCTATCTCGAATGATAACAATCATATTCTGGAAGTAGGAGGAAACACTGGTGGAGAACATGTAAACACCAGATAAACAATACGTGAGGGGGGAGTGGACTAGCGATGCCACTAGCTAGGTGTGGGACACATCGGGCCACAATCTTGTAATGCCAGCAGAATCCAGATAATTCTCTTACAATTATGAAATAATTAGCCTATACACGTGAGCAGAAATTGATTGTAATTTGGCATTTTTAAGACTCACACAGGTTATTACAGATAACCATATTTTAGCTGCAATTACCTTGGTAGGGCTTTTTAATTTTTTCTCAAAATCCATAATTAAATTAACAATTTTCCCAATTTGATGTTGGTTTTATGCTTTGTGTTTTGACAAAACAAATTTGAAGCCTAAACTGGAGAAAGAGATAAATAATCGAATCACTGTCATCTGGTTAAAGACTCGTTTTCCTGAATATGTCTGTAGATTATTTCAATTCCATGAATCAGAAAGCCCTGGAGAATGTTATTAGCATTCAGGTAGCAGTGCTCTTTGCTAGCTTAAAAAATATGAATATATAATTATAACAATAATTACTTATTGTTATTGAAAGATATATAATAAACATTGTAATCATTATACATTTTTTACTGCACATTTTAGATTATTCTCCACAATAACACAGTTTAAAATGTATAGTGACTAAAGTGTAAAATTACACATTTGGTGGCGAGTTGTGATTGGTGAAAATTACACATTTTCACCAATCATAACTGGTGTCCGAAACCAGACAAGAGTTGACTTCAGATGAAGCATGAGGCCCCTTCTACACATCAAATCATTCATCACTGAATAGTTAGCTGGGTTGTTAGGTAGCTAGGTCACCAAACAGAAACAGAACAGAAGTCATATCTGTAATAACATTGCAATGACCCAGAGGTTTATGACTACAAAGATAGGGGAATGTCATTGTGTTCTTTTCTATTCATGTTTATGAATACCATTACTTCTCTGCTGGAGACTAATAAAAAATAACAACAACAAAACTGATAGATAGTTGGCAGGTATATAGGTTAATAGCGATGTTGCTATTGCATGGCCATTACTTGTTTGATAGCATCGCAGTAATCCTGAGGTATCGGACCTCAGGGGTGTGTAAATGTCATTATGTTGTTTTTCCATTCAGGTGTACGTTACAGCAATGCAAGTTGTGAAACTAAAGCCACTCTTGTTGTGTCGTAGGCCTCTCTCTGGATATATATTGATTGCTGAGGTTCCCTTAATCTAGAAAGCGTGCATGAGTTTCCTTCTCTATAGTGGCTCAGGCGCTTTAAGACAAGTGGACAGAGCAGAATGAGTGATGTTAAAGTTAGACACTCCTTCAACTAACATCCTTCTGTTTCTCAATCCTCGAAAAGACGTCAGCATCCCTTCTACCAGAGTCGACCAAAGGATTATTGCCAATCATCAGGGATCAGTATTGAATTATGTTGTGATTGTTATCCATTGTCTGTTGAACACGTAGTACCAACTGCAGCATTTCCATCCCATCCCTCCTTGAAATGTTTCAGATAACTTCTCAGAATTGTATTGAATCTCACAATCTCACTTAAGTAAGTACTGTTAGAATCTAGATGTGTATTTTTTCTATATACGTGAGCCTTTTTAGCTTCATCCAGGTGCCCTATGCTGCAAGGAGACTGTAAGCAAATTCCCCCCCCAAGAGTTTATTTTTTGATAAGAGCTTTACTCGGATTCATGTAAAGAACAACAAAAGATCATTTGAAAGATACTTCTATATCCCTGTGGTTACGGGGCGGTGTTTGTTAAATATCGCAGTGCATTGTTTTCGAGGCTCCCTAGTCATTTGGCGCGCCGCTCCGAAAGGCCTGACGTCGTCTGTTTGCTATTGGCTGTCAACACCGGGCCTGTTTCACATCGCGGGAAGCAGACGGGTTCATTAGGTACTGTTTGTTCATTATCCCCAATTAAAAACACGCGTAGAGGACGGCTCGCGGGGGAGCCGATTGGGGTTGATGATGCTAGATAAACACTGGTTTCCGTCGTTGATGCGGCTCTGAATTAGCTTCCCTAGAACGACACGAAGCAGACTCTGAGGATATGGTAAACTTGGATACAATCAAAATACATTGATATCGAACTAAAACAAGGTGTCCCTTGGCCATATGTTATGTTATTTCAATAAACACGTGACTTATTTTGGGTCAGTGTTTTACGACTGTTTGATGGAGATGAAAACTGAAGCATATTTTTTTTAAACCATGAGGTCCCTGCTATAAGGGCGTTGTAAACTTCAGACTACTCACTCGGTAGTGTAACGGCTTAATGTTGTTGTCATTTGACCTGGAAAACTGGAAAATGCAAGCCACGACACACAAACAGAAATACATTCACATGCACGCACACATACACACACTCACATACACACACACACAAACACAATTACATTCACATGCACGCACACACACACACACACACACACACACACACACACACACACACACAAACACACACACACACACACACACACA
>JAOPJO010000139.1:2195597-2210874 GCA_027123675.1 Molva macrophthalma | reverse complement strand
GTGTGTGTGTGTGTGTGTGTGTGTGTGTGTGTGTGTGTGTGTGTGTGTGTGTGTGTGTGTGTGTGTGTGTGTCTATGACCAAGACAAGGCCAAACGATACCAATCGACAAATCGTGTTGCACTTCTTTGATGATAACAATCTGAAACTAAAACTAAAGCAAACTAAAACTTTCCTCATTGGCCATTGGTATTTGGGGGATATCACCCCTCTTCCACATTGGTTGAATAAAAGCTCAAATTAAAATAAAAAAATTACAAAAGAATTATAATATTATATGATATAGAGTAAAACCAACTGTTCAGCGTTTCTGTAATTATTTTTTCAAGGTCACTAAAGGTCCCATTGCAATTACTGCAGTAGGCCTATCTGCAAACCTCCAGCTAGAGTAACATTAGTATAACCATTAGAACTAATCAAGATGTTAAAGTACATTATACATATAACAAAATGAAAACCATTATGCAAAGATGCCAGATATACAGGTTTATCTCTAACTAACAAACTTGCCAATAAAGCAGCAAGTCTGAAACTGCACATCAACAAGAAAAACTTTGGTCATGAATCCAAAGTCCCATGGAAGGAGGTGCCATTAAAAAGCCCTTGATTATGCAGTCAGTCATGTTTAATTCACCTCACATTGCGGCGTCAAAAGATACATTGCATGGCAATTAAATATTAAGACGGGCCTTTGATCCAAGGATTGCAAGGCTGAGTCCCTCTAAAAAAAGATTTAAAAAAGTGATGGGCTGTGGCACGCCCTCTCTTCCCCCTCTTATCTGTAAGTGTGGCGCTTTTTTATCCACGGAACGAGGCCACTCGGAAGCCGCGGGGGAATGGACGGACATAGGGGCCATCTAGGAGATGAAGGAACCACGTCCACACGGAGCTCCCTGTGGTGTCATCTTGTCATCTATTACCCGTACTATGGTATTCAGAAATAAAGAGAAAGCTCTTTGGTGTCCTCTCTGGCCGTCCTCAACCGGCCCTGGATGGCTAAGGCTGAATAAATCAAGAAGAAACAAATCGTACCACTACTTTTGTATCGGCGATATCCCCAGTGAAATGGCTGAAAGCTAGCCTGTTTCTTGTTCTGACGCCAGCGTGTGTTTTGCTAGCCGTTCAGTACATGGTAATGCGCACGTTTGTTTCCATTGGTGATGTGACACGGGAAAAAAAACGATTTATAATGGATTATTCCTTTTTTGGAATGTGTTTTTATATACTTCCCTTTCCACTTCGGTGACTTGGTGATCAGCGAGGCACAGACAAGGAATTATTACACAATCACATAGCGGCCATGCGGACCAAGTGAACGCATTTGGTCCGCATGGCTGGCATTTCTCAAAACAAAAAAACAATTTACACTGAGGTTGAACCCCTATTAAATGCTTGTCGCCGCTGAAGTGAATTGCCTTGTTGGGGTGGACAGAGTGACGTCTCACTCCATCGCCGCAGTCAAGCCTCCTCATCACCCGGTCTGATGAGTGGAGGAGGCGGCTCATAAGGGGCACGAGCACCCATCTCTACAGGTTCATCACCTCTCATCTCATGAGATACAAGATCAGAACAGTTTACAGTCTATAGTGCAGTGTGTGTGTGTGTGTGTGTGTGTGTGTGTGTGTGTGTAGTTGACTGTGTCTATTTTTATAGGAAAGGGGTTAGGGAAAGATATGGTGTAACGGCTCTACCATGATCTATGTGTGTGTGTGTGTGTGTGTGTGTGTGTGTGTGTGTATGTGTGTGTGTGTGCGCGTGCGCGCTTGGTTATGTAGGTGTGTATGAGCTTTGATACATGTGTGGGTGCGTGTTTGTTTCATTTCATTCTCTTGATATTCTTCAACAGTGTTCTGAGCGTCGCAAGCCAGTCGCACAAAGGAGGTTAAGGGCTTTGGTAGTGATGAAGTCCTCGCAGCAGCTCTTCGTCTTGATTAGAAATGGCTGTGGCTGCGGTGGACAGAAGGACCACACTGCATCAGGACCCATGAGATCATCTGCAACAGAACCAACACAACCTGTTCAGGAGAGGACAGAGAAAACACCAGTCCTGACTCAAGGCTGTTATTATTGTCAACGAGAATCTGGTTAAAGATTTGTCAAACAAAACGGTAACACATTACAATAAGAGAACATACATTAAACACTTATTAACGTTACTCATGCAGTAATAAGCATTATTATAGAGCATTAGCATAAAGCTTAGGGTTTGAGTTATGGTCAATGGGTTAGTTTTAATTCATTTATACAGTAGTTTATACTTGTATACCTTATTTAATAGAGTTAGGGTCAACTCTAAACTTTTTTAATTATGTATACACTAATACCTTAGTAAACATAGTAAACTTACACCATAAGTCAATTATTACTAGACCATTAGTTAACTGTTAATTTACTGTTAGTTAATGCTTAATCAGTGCATTAACAAATTAGTACCCTTAGTACTCCATACCAAACACTTCACTCACATAAAGGTATACAAGTGTTGACCCTGAAGTGTACTAGTGTACTTGTACTAGTGTACTACTTTGTGACTCACTTTACTGATACTTACCATTTGTGTGTGTGTCTGTGTGTGTGCATATTTGCATATTTAGGGCTGCATATTTGAAGCACAGCATTCGCTAGACAGACAACATTGCGTCGGGAGGAAGCAGCTCAGACTGGTTCGGATCGAACAAAGGCTTGAATGTCAACTGTAGAGTTGAGTCGAGAGCTTAATCTGCCATTACCATTTTAAATGTAATTGTCTGGCTACTTCTTAACTCATCGTATATATTATATTTGGTTATTACTTGCATCATTGAGGAATCACATCAAGAAATGTGTGCAATCAGATTTCATTTACACTAATGCATTCTTACACCTTTTCAATGGTCAGTGTTAGAAAGTATTTATCCAACCAAGGGCACACCAGTCAATCTAGTGTAGAAGAGCTGAGAGTAAAATGTAACATTAGGATAAGTTCATTTGAGGGCTGCTAGTGCAATGCAGATACCCTGTTTTGTGCTCTGCAACAACTACAGGTAGACTTCCCTTGCTAAAGATTGTATCTGTAATTTATCTGAAACAAGAACAGATGAAGAAAGGGGGATCAGGAGATGGGCGATCATTAAAAACTCTTCATAAAAGTGCCTGTCATACAAAGCCTCGTTCTTCAGCAGGCAGTGGATTGTTGTTCAGCCACGCTAGCATGCGTCTCAACTCCCATTGGCTCAGCCTGGCATGAAAGAGACTTCAGTGTGCCAGTAAGCTTTGGGAATACACCCAACCTTTTTGAAATGAGGATCTATGGAAAGTGATATGAATGTACGTACAAAATACAAGAAATATAATGAAAATGCAATACAGTAAAAGTAAGGTAGCTACAACTTATGTTGCTTACTAGCTAATTTAGCTATATTAGTATTTGTCTTTGATTTGCAGAAGAGGCTTGAAAAAACCAGAGAAGCAGCCACCTGCCTTGTCCTTGGCGCCAGTGTCTCTGGCAGCAAAGCAGCAGTGACCTGAGGGTGCCCGGTGAGACAGGGGGAGGATGTCCTTGGGCCAGGGTTCTGCCAAATGTATCCAAGTCAAGTCAGTCAAGTAGAATTGTATTTCTATAGATAGCCCTTAATCACAGTTAAGGCCTGATAAACTTAAAGGTGTATGCGTCAGATGTAAGAGCTATTTTCTTTTTGCAATTTGTTAGAAATGGAATAGCCATTTGTCAGCTATTAGTGAGAGAAATGCGCTTTGAGAATATCTGTTTCTGCATGACTGCATCTGCCTCTGTATGAGACAATTAGACCGCTCCCGGCTCATTTCTGACCAATCAGGGCATCACTTCCCTGATTGGTTCTAGGAATCCATCTTGCATGTCAATCACAGGTGTGTGAAATGCAACAATTCACAATGGCGGGAGAAACAAAGGCAGGTGTGATCAGAGAGGGGTTGTTTTTTTTGCTGTTTTGTTGAAAAATGTGTCTTGTTTCTGCTCGTTTCTGCTCTCTCTCTTTACAACTCTCAAATCGTATCTACATTACCTTTAATTGACACTATGCCATGTATACACTTCAGCAGAAATGACCAATCATGGAGTAGCTTCACAATCACATGTAAATTAAATCTAAGTTAATGAAATTATCTTTTTAAGTAAACAACAAACAAGCCTGAATAAAATAAAAGCCTGCCAAATAACATTTGATATAATGTTAAGTGTAAGTGAATCTCCTACCCAAGTGATACCAGGAGGAGCACACAGGGTCCAGGATACAGAAGCAGGAGGATACTGGAGCCTCTTTTTGGTGGCAAGAGCGAATCACAGTCCAGGAAATGGCTGTTGTATAACTACCAGAAGAGCATTTGAGGTCTTTGCCTTTGGCTCTGCCCTGCAGAGTTGGCTGGTTGTTAGGTTTTTAAGTCTGCCTGACAACCGCCCTGGGAGGTGTCACACAAAGTCTACGGTTGGAAGGCCACAACAGGTGAACAGACTATATTAGGCTCTGGCCCGAAGGTGTCTATGTGCCCTGACGTGCACGCTCGTGTGCCTGCACACCATCCCACACGTGCACAGGGGACGTGTGTGTGTGTGTGTGTGCTGACCGCGACAGTCACGTGTGCGTGACTAAAAATGTTCTCATGCATTGTGCATACAGGCAGCACAAAGTCTAATG
This sequence comes from Molva macrophthalma, assembly GCA_027123675.1. NCBI lineage: Eukaryota > Metazoa > Chordata > Actinopteri > Gadiformes > Lotidae > Molva > Molva macrophthalma. Next base: position 2,206,224 of record JAOPJO010000139.1, on the reverse strand, counting down.
CATTGAGGAAAACACAGTTCTCGCACAATAATAACACACATACACACAAACACACACACGGACACACACACGCGGCAGTTATTTGAGGCAGGAACGGAGCAGGAGGTTAGGTCAAAAGGACATAACCTCCTGCAGGTGTTTGTCAGGCCAACACGAGGTCAGGACTAACAACAATCAGCAACGCTGAAGTGAAGCTGATCGACGCTCGCACCTTCAAGCCATTCAGCTGTTCTGTTTTTTCTCACTATGTTTTTCAAACAAGCAGTTTTAAATGTGAAAATGGGGCAACAATATATCACATATAGTAATAGAATTGTGTGTGTGAGCATGTGCTTGTGTGTGTGTGTGTGTGTGTGTGTGTGTGTGTGTGTGTGTGTGTGTGTGTGTGTAACGTTGACAATGGGGGGGGTGCGGCTTCAGATGCAGGGGTCATCAGGGTTTTTCTCATTGGCCGAAACGTCGACGTTATCACGGTTTACACACACGGGCATGCAAGTTCCCGTGCAGCGCGGGAACCCCGGTCACTAGGTTACCCAACATGAACCGGCTCCGACGCGCTGCCCTCACACAGGTACAAGTCAGATACTTTTGACCTTAATCTTGGCTCTACGTCGTACTGAAGCGTTGGCAGCCCTGCCCGTCATCCTTTACACCGCCATTCAAGCTTTTCTAATCGGCTGCTTAACTGCTGCGTTGCCGCTGTGTGCAATCCGTCAGGGGCTGACAGATATGTACAAAGAAAGAAATCACACACACACACAAACACACGCACACGTACACACGGTCCACAGCTAGTGTTTAAGTCAGCACTGAGATTAATAATGCAGTCATTGAGTAACAGTGGCAGTCTGTTTGCAATGATTCGTCTTTTTTTTTTTTTTTTTAAATTTTCAAATTGGAATGATAATGCGTTCACACATGATGTAATGCGGAGACACGCCCACATAGTAAAAACTGTCTTTAAAAGCCTTAGTGTTTATATGATTGCCAAGTCAACTACAGGGGGTTGGAAGTTTTTTCTTGATTCATAATTCATGCACATCAATATTAAGACACGCTGTCAGTCGAGTGATTATCTCCTTGATTACTCTCGTTGTCTAATAATGTTAAACTATGAAGTGCAAATCACGACACATTACTAAGAATTAAATGGTTGCATAAATCTTACTCAACTATTTATTTTTCTTTATTTATTTATTGGCATAGATGCGTTCAAGAGGATTTCAGATAGATAAATACATCATTTGCAGAGAGAGAGAGAGAGAGAGAGAGAGAGAGAGAGAGAGAGAGAGAGAGAGAGAGAGAGGAAAGAAACATTTGATTTTAACTCTACGGATCTCGCCTTGGCTTGTGTCTTTTTATGAATGGACTGAAATGGTAGACCTCTGTGTTCCTTTAACATTGGACATAACCTGATGACTCAAGTAAACCCCAGATGCACGCCCTCCAATGCACCGCGTGGGGGATGTTGTGAGAGCTTGTGTGACGATGACTAAAGAAGCTCACACAGACGATATATATATATATATATATGATTCAGCATGTGTTGAGAGCATGTTCAGAATGACCCGCACACATGTAGCCATGAATGGAGTCCTGAGTGGTGTTTATCGGAGCCGCTGCGGCCACCAGGTCACAGAACTATACACATGCTGTTCGTGTTAACTCACCTAAGTGGATACATGCACGCACACATCCGAAAGCAATTCTGACACACATACACAACCGCACTTACATGCGCACGCCCACACACACACACACACCTAGACACGCACACACACAGATACCTGGACATGCACGCATACACACACACACACACACACACACACACACACACACACACACACATACACTCACAGACACCTGGAAATGCATACACACACACACAGACACCGGGACACGCACACACTCACACACACACACACAAACTCCCACACCCTAAAGTGCAGCAAGAGAAAATCAATGCATCTCAGGATTTATGCAGTTAGGGCTCCCGATGAGAATCTAACAGGAGGGGGGGCGGTTCATCTGGACTATTTCCAGTTAAACATGTCCCTACAAATCACTGGGAGACAGTGTTTTGTGGATGTTTGGTGCTCATCGGCTCACAGATCATCAGGATGTTTTCCTGGAAGAGAAGACGACATTGCTGTCATGACTAGCCTCTATTTCCATTGCAACATCTTTTTTACTGTTTTGTTAGTAATTTCATTGGACTCAGTGATGCACTGCAGATGGCAATTTTTACTTATCTGCATTGCTTCCATTTCTCAGACGTCTTAATATACACATAATATTATTTTTTTTTATGCATACCCTGTTGTTGGAATTGTGGTTGTCACAAATTTCTATCAATACTATGGGCTTTTTCAAACCCAATCCAATTTTGTGTTGTTCCATAGACACATGCTTCCACTAACTCTGTTGCAAATAGACAGTCTACTAGACTACTAGAATATTATGATCGTGATCATTTCCATTGACGGAAGGACAAGTACGCACACACGGTTTCATACTGCTTGCTATAATAAGTTACCTCTTCACTGGTGGAAAAAACCCAACATGTCACCTGCACACGCTATCTTTTTTTACTAAGCCTCCATATTCCATATCCAAAAAAATATACTCATTCTTTTATTTTTTTTACCACTTCCTGAACATTTGGATTTTTTGGGTTCAAACGCACACAAACCAATCCATATGCATGTATGGATCTTATACATCTAGTAAATGATGCGTCACTGGCTGACTGCTTGAGAGGAGCGTGTTTTCTTTTTGTACAGGAAGTGGGGGAGGGGGGCTGAGGTGACCTCATTAACACCAGGAGAGCTGTGTGAGGCAGCGCACAATGAGGGTTATGAAAGTTTGCCTTTGAAGATGCAGCTGATGATCACACACACACACATATAGACAAACACACATACACACACACACACACACACACACATATAGCCACACACACGCACACATACAAATATATAGACACACAGACACAAACATACACACACACACACACACACACATAGACACACACTCATACACATATAAAGACACACACACACACAAACACACAACAACATGCACAGATATAGACACAGATACATATATAGACACACACACACATAGATGAACTCGTACTTGCACACGCATGCTTGTGTATGCAAAGAAACACACGCACACTTATACACGCAGACACGTTTCCATCCACACACAAACACACACACACACACACACACACACACACACATACACACACACATACATGGTCACAAACAGACACGGATACAAACTACTAAGTCATGTGTGGCCTCACATCACAGCACAACACGTTGACTGAAGACAAGGCAAGTGGCATGTTTACACACACGAGGCACTGTACACCACGTGCTGCAGCTCCCCATGGGGGTCTCGGGAGCGAAGAGGGTAAGACAAAAGTACAACTGGGGGAGGAGGGGGGAGAGAGAGGAGGGGAGAGAGAGGAGGGGAGAGAGAGGAGGGGAGCCACATAGGGAGTCTGACAGCACAGAATAAATGACTTGACTTCAAAAACTCTCACATCTTCCCCCGTCCCCTGAATGATCAGCACGGCTCCTGCCCCCGCATACACACAGACACAGACATACAAACACACACACACACACATGCCCAGACATACAAACACACACACACACACAAACACCCACCCACACACACACACACACACAGCCCCAGCCGAGCACCAAACAAACGGAACAAAAGCATGGAGGTGCTCTGAAAAGCTGTTCATTAAGGGCTCGGGAGTGTGTTCGCGCCATCCGTCCTCCACTTAGGAAGTCTCGTCTTCTGCCTATTGTCTCCCGACCATGTTCAACGGGCAGCGGGGCGAAATTGGCTTTTGTCAGAAAGAGATGGATGGCCGTGCATCAACCTGAAGTCTGGGTTTTTTCGGGAGTGCACATCGTGCTAAACCTTTCAGAGCCCGGCACAACCCCATCAAAGGGTACGCATGCAGCGACAATTAAGGCTGGAACGCCTCGACGTGTGTGTGTGAACGAAAAACACAACAAGGAGAGGGGGGGGAAACACAACAAGCCATTACATGTGTCTATCGCTTGATCCAGCCGTACATTACATGAACATCATCATTGCATACCGTAACTCCTTTCCCGTCGTTACAGGCTTCTTACTCCTGGCTGGTTCTGCGCCGTGAGGGAGTGATTAACTGACCCGTCGTTGAGGTATGTGACGGAGGTATGCCGTGGCCTTTGCCTCTAGCGTACACTTCGTCAGTCAGGCTGTAATGACACCGAACCTGTTACTGTGAATCACAAAAATGACCAAAAAAAAAAAATGTAACGAAAGTTCAGTCATTTTCAGACTCTCATTATGGTCGTCCCTATGTGTTGATAAGGAGCTTGCGAGATACAGGATCGGTTTGACCTTCACCACTGCGGTGGACCTCGTAAAGCACCGGGCACTGAAAACGCCTTCATACGGACACCTTTAATGACAGGTGTTGCTGGCAGCAGGTAGGGAGTAGTTAGGATGGCCGGCTGGTTTGATAGAAATTAAGAAGCACCTGTGCAACACGCCCACAGGTGTGACACTGTGTGCGTGTGCTCATTAAAGTAAACAGGGGGTCACTTCTGCCCACGAGTTTCAAAAGCACTAGGGTGCACAGCCGGTAGAAAACAACCACTCTGGAAAAGGTTTTTCTGCCGGAAGTAGCAGACTTCATGTATTTGACAGAGAACTACCCCATTTAACAACTTTACACATTTTAGTAAAAATGTACATTTACATTTACATTTAGGGCATTTAGCAGACGCTTTTATCCAAAGCGACTTACAATAAGTACATTTGTCAGAAGAAAGAGAAACAAAAATATATCGCTGTCGGTACAGTAAGGATGTTCATAGAACAAGTGCCAAGCACTTACAATTGCTAGTTTAACCCATTCCCCGTATGCTTCAAGATAGCTAGGATAAGATGCTAGACAATGCTAAGAACTATTTTTAAGTGCCAGGACGTACAACATACAATAAGTGCGTACATTAAGTGCCAGGACGTACAAACATACAATTTGTTTGAACACTAGTAGTTGAACACTAGTTAAACACTTGTAAAATGTACCCCATGCCGGAGACGCAACCCCATTCTTCTTGCAGCTGCATCTCTCCCTTTCTAGAAATGTCTTTATCAATGTAATTATATTTGTTGAACACTTTAATTATATGAATTCCATGTAACAATTGTTGAATATAGACATACTGTATAGTCTGTGTCTCCACAATGTTGTCCTCCTCTCACATTCTGTGAGAACATAACGATCCACACAAGAGCACAAGACTCATTTGTCTCAATAACACCATCGTTCATATCGCGCCCATGTACGACCAAGGACACACAAAAACTTCACAAGCACCAGCTTATGTCTGCTACTTCGACTTACAGGGAAGTTATTTTGTGACATTGAAAGGGCAAACAGCACCCCCTGCTGGTTAACATCCCAGCCAGGTGTTCAAAGAGTGATTGCGGTCCGTTTTGAGGCAGCCTGTGACACCAGGTGGTAAAATAAATAGGGAGGTTACGCAGCATAAAAGACGGCCAGTTGCACTTGAAGGGAATGACAAACACATTCATCATCCGCAGAGAGAAGAGAGGGGGGCGATCTCCAGACCTTTCGCTCTGAACTTTATGCAACCTTGCTGACCTGCCTCCACGTGAAGAGGGAAAAATACATATTTGAAGTATTTGTAACAAAATAAACGCATGAACAAGTAAACGCGACTAGCTAAACAATTCATCCATCCATGCACTAATTAAAAACTCTTTGTTTTTCAGCCCCATTACTCTCTATTTGCAGAACTAGAATACATAGGTGCGTGCTATATAAAACCAAGGTGATTTCAATGTGTACGTTACGCAATTACACAGAACCTATTGATTTAGCTATGGATGAACACGCTGCTCTCATGCAACCTAAGTTTTGCTGGGAGGGGGGGAGGAGGAAAATTAGGTAAAATAAGAGCTTAAGGGGTTTGGGTAAATCTGGACAAACATCAATTTCACGGACTGGTTTGGCCGACCAGAGCAAAGTAAAAATAAAACCACACAAAACATCGAGCAGCCGGAAATACAATTGTTAACATAACTTCATCCGGAATTCCCTTTTCACTCTTCAAATACACGGTATCCCCTGCGATGAAAACTTAACGCAGTCTGCTTTACTAAGAGGCAAAGTCCATTGGGACAAGAACATAAAGCACGGAATTCTAGACGTTTGGTTATTTAAAAGCTACATAACTGGTTGCAGTCAAAAGACAACAATAACGGCCTACGTGTGTGTGTAGGTGGTTGAGTGGGAGCGTGTGTTTTTGTGGATGTGTGTTTTTGTGGGTGTTAACGCGTGTGTGTGCTTGTGTGTTTAGATGATGATTTACTTTTCTTAATCAATATCTAGTAGATACATAAATCATGTTTAGCTCTCACACAGTATATTTCCATTTCAGTGACAGGAATACACTGGCAAAATGGTTTTAGCTAATTGGGTGATTTGAAAAGATGAAGATGAAAGGGAAAGGAATTTTTCGCTGACATAGGATGTTCCCTGAGAGGCAAGCCACTGTTTATTTTGGCTCTAAAATAGAGCCTTAAGCCGGATGTTTGCTGTGTAGACTAAATAGATTCATCTGCCAGGGATCATACAGCTTTAGAGTTGTCTATACCATTTCCCCTCAATCAGTAAATCAAGTGAAAACAGATTTCACATTTTTCTTTTTTACTTTGAAAAGCGCTAGAAGCCTGGAATGCAAAGGCTGGACAAGTCTGTTTGAACGTTGGTGAAAAATAACACGTATGTCATGAACTAACATCTTTTATATGGTGTGTGTGTGTGTGTGTGTGTGTGTGTGTGTTTGTGTGTGTATGTGTGTGTGCCCCCCTAGCTCCTATAACCCCACACAAATCAAAGGATCAATGGATCAATTTTGAATGGATGGATCCCAACATATGTGTTCTTCACCCATCAGAATCTGTCCTCCCACTGGTCCTCTGAGGTCCACAGATGAACACAGTCTGTCCTCTACTGCTGTGTGACGCTACTGTCCAAACCTGACCTCTGTACGCGTGATGTGTGTCCATATGATCTGAGGAGGGGTTCGTTAGCTCTTCCAGGAACTCTTTTCTGCACTCAATTTGTGTCTACATACGGTTGCCGTGGTAGCACATGGTTTTATGTCCATTTGCTTTGGCTTATCTCATGCACTGAGTCATTAAAAGTGGCTTTTGAAAACTTGGGTCTTCAATTCAATTCTGGAGAGGCTTCAATATTGAGTGTATGCTTTGATTTGTTCATCCCCTTCTAAGGCGCTCAGGATGAAATGACTGGCAGCTAAATGATTTCAAGTTAATGTAAATGTCTGTCTCAAGATTTGTTTTGTTTTGTGTTTTGTGTCTTTAGTAAAAAAAACATGAACGTATACGGATGCAAAGGTAACAATGACCATCTAGGTAACTTTGACTTGTTTTCCACCTACTACACTATCCATAAGCCATGGGGATTGGTACTTGGAAAAGTGATAAAAACAGCTGTGGACACCGAAACGGTTTGGGGACAATCCGGTACAAAACACTTCACCCTCGCTATTTGACGTTGTATAATCAACAATACAAACTTTTGAAGAATCCGCTAGACCCAACTCTCTAGATGAACCAAGGCTTATCATCAGAACCTATGCTAGGATAGCGATGAACTGCACAATGGGAATTGTAGGTCCGTACATTTGGCACCATAAGGTACAGCCTTGAACCTATTACTTTTCTCTTCTTTTTCCTAGATTTTAAAATTAAATTAATTCAAACCATGCTCTTTCATTAAATATCCACAATAACACAAATAGATTTTACCCAATCGACATCTGCTGGTAATATCAATTTCCCAGTGAACATAATCACAGTGCTCTACTACACACTTAATGATTAGTAGCCTTGCAGTTTGCCCGTGGCTATGAATCATTAGGCAGTCAGTTCGTATATACAGGATGTCTATGAGACCTTTATTGTTTTATAGTTTGCTAAAATGGATCATCCAAAATCTATAGTTTATGTCAATAATCTCCTGCAACCCGATATGCATATTAGGAGACCCCTAGTGTGGTCCAAATCCTAAGGTTGGGAACCACTGGTCTATAGGGATGTAAGGGGCTAATGACCATTTATGGAGAGGAACCAATCATATTTGGATGTAGAGGGGCCAATGCCCATATAGGTATGTACTGGAACCAAAGGCCATATCCAGATATTTAAAGTGCTTCAGACTGACCAATCACCTTCTATTTTCAGGACAGACTCTCAGCCAGACTGAAGCAAGACAGAAGCTACTAAGAATAAAAGCAGCAGTGAAATACAAACTCGGAACAATAACTCATTTTTAATAGTACCTTTAAAGAGGTAAGAACGCTCCTTTGGTTTGTAATGTGTTCTCCTCAGGCAAATATTATCAGCTGCATATTTTATATATTTGCCTCGTATGGGTAAGCAATCGGGTATCATTTCTCTTAAAAGTTTACTACTTAGACCCTTAGGTTGTCAACAATTTCCACATCAACTCTGCACCAGTGAACGTACAAACCATCAAATGCCATCCTTCAAGCCTATTTAAAGATAGGCTTGCAGGCAAAAATCGAACTAAAAAGACTGTAATACAATAGCACTATGTCATCATAACAAATGAAGCCATGAGCTATATAAAGATAGTCTCTTGTGTTGGTCAATATTTCAACAGAGCGCCCCCGGAGTTTGAACAACATCACCACACACACGCCCAGCAGGAGCCACCAGGAGCCATTATTCTCCTCTCTTTTCTCTTTTTTTGAGATCACTGTATTTGTGGCCTGCTGGGTCCTTGAGGTGCTTTACTGTCCCTGACCCCCCCCCCCCCCCCCCAGGGAAGGTTGGGCTGGTGTTGGGGTGTCTTGCTCAAGGGAACTTTACACACACACACACAAACACAACCCACACATGCATGCGGGCGCACACAGACGCACGCACACTGATATGCGCAACGATCCAACTGTACTCATGATCTCATAAATCAAATAGATAACGCAAAAATAAGTCAGTCTTGTTTCTCTTTTTCTTTTTTTCGTTTACTCACCATCAGATCATTGGAATTGATTACGTATTTCAGACGGTGGTATTAGCATGGGAGCCTCATGTGAGATTGGTTGATTTACCTGCCATGTATTTGTCAATCCGATCCAACCCCAGAATCAATGGCAAAGGAACCGGATGGATCTGGAGTTCCACCACCCCTGCCACCATAGTGTTTGATTAATGGGATTCCTTCCTTCAACACAGACCTCAATGGGATTTGCTGGTCCGGTGAACGCAACATGACTGATGTAGTTGGTTTAGGTTTAGAAGTCTCTGGACACACTGTTCAGCAAAGGCAAGGTGGGTAGTAGTGGTAGAAGTGGGGGATGTGAAGAGATGGTTTATGGGACTTGTAGGCTGGTCGGTGAGAGTTCTGTGCGAGTTGTGTTAAACAATATATTTGAAAGGGAATTACTGCCTTAATAGTGTACTGTTATTTCTGAATTCATTATAATTATATATAAACATAACTATTAAATATAACTATACATAACTTAATATTAATTAGTTATTGGGGGGTTTGATGGGATTGATCTGCAATAATCTAAAAAAAAAATTTAACATAAGAAAAAAACATCTATCTTATAATCATAAGTCAAATGCAACACCTTCTCTAAAACAATACAATTATGAAATTTGGCCCAAACGTAAAGATACATAAATTGGCTGCCAAAAGCGTTATGCTCTTAAACACTTGCCAGGTTGTATCCCCCCTCAGGCAGTTAAAAATGAAGTCGGTATAAGTATGTTACAGCATGAGTCCCAAGCAATGGCGCCAAAAAATATTGTCTTAATTTACCCAAAGCAGCAACCCCGCAATAATGGAGGTGAGTGCACATCCTCCTAAAGAGATGCATCATCCAAATGTAGGTTGTTGCCACTTTCCTAGTGGCTACGCTAACGTGCATTAGCTGAGGTTGACAGGAAGACAGACAAGCAGACAGTCAGGCATAAAGGCATATTTCAATATATTTAAAACATTTCATACATATTTGGAACGTACTCTACCCTTCATGCATTAGCAATAGGAATTACATTTGCTGAACTCTTTCAGACATTTGCACCATTCCGATGTTACAACAGAGTTATCCTTTGAGCCTGAGTCTCTCATCTCAGCATGCCCGGACACAAAGCGCTTAGAAAATGAGAGGGTGTTTTTATTTTTTAATGTGTATATTGAAAGCTAATGTTAAAAAAATAATAAATTATTCACAAAAAAAGAAAGAAATCTCCTTTTCTCCTTTTACTGCACCATAACAATTGCTTATGGGAACAGTTTGTTTATAGTTCAGAAATTGGTGGAAATCCAAGCACTTAATGAGCAAGAAAATGAATGCTTCTCAAATAAGGAAATAACAAGAATAATAGGAACACAAATGTGTATGGTTTGTGCTTGTGCATCAATTCACTTGTCAATGTGTGTGTCTGTGTGTGTGTGTGTGTGTGTGTGTGTGTGTGTGTGTGTGTGTGTGTGTGTGTGTGTGTGTGTGTG
>JAOPJO010000139.1:2067332-2080642 GCA_027123675.1 Molva macrophthalma | reverse complement strand
GTGTGTGTGTGTGTGTGTGTGTGTGTGTGTGTGTGTGTGTGTGTGTGTGTGTGTGTGTGTGTGTGTGTGTGCACTGCTCAAATGTTTCGTCATCGTTTCAGATTGCAAAGACCGTGTAGTGAGGCCCCCACTTCAGCCAGTCTGCTTCTGGCTCCGAACCTCCTTCACACTTCTGCTACCAAACACGTCAAACTTACCAACCGACCAATCAAGAACGATCTCCCAGTCCCTCTCCTCGGTAACAGCTCCCTGTTTGCCACCAGTTCCCGGCTTATTTTAACACTGATTCAGTGTCAACACATGGCCTCAGTCCCTGCAAAGAAACTGGCGTCTACTAATTGCTTTCTCAATGCACTCGGTACATCTGTAACTTAACAACGGTAGCCAGGCAAAGCAGCAATGAGGAGTTTCGCTCAAAGACGATCAGGAGCAATTGAACCAGCAACCCTTCAAATGCTTTACTCCCCAATAGGATTTTCGTAAGGTTCAGGTTTATACAATATATTTGTCAGGCGCATGCAAATATATTGTGTGTATACTGTGTGTGTAACAAGGGTTACACACACAGTAGGGTTCAAATGTTCAACTTGCTAATTAGAAGTCGAGTTATAAAGATTTCCAAGAGTTGGCACAGTTTGTTTAGTGACAATCTGGTTTAGTGCCATTTGTCATCCAGAAAGATCTCTCTCTCTCTCTCACACTTTCTTCTTCTTACATTGCCTCACTCGCAATCTCTCCGTGTCTCTCTCTCTCTCTCTCTCTTCATCTTATACTGCCTCACTCGCAATCTCTCCGTCTCTCTCTCTCTCTCTCTCTCTCTCACACTTTCTTCATCTTATACTGCCTCACTCGCAATCTCTCCGTCTCTCTCTCTCTCTCTCTCTCTCTCACTTTCTTCATCTTATACTGCCTCACTCGCAATCTCTCCCTCTCTCCGTCTCTCTCTCTCTCTCTCTCTCTCAGCAGATTATCAGTTTTCCCAAAGGGGGGTAAACATCCTGCCGGCTACTGTATAATAGACTGCATTCGATACAGTATGGAAAAGGGTTTGGCCTGCACTTTTGAATCCTATGTGCCAAAGAAATAAAGATTAACACACAGATGTACTCTTGTGTACACCGTCACAGAACCAACACACACACATTATATTCCCTAGGAAACATTTAGAATTTAAAGACCAGGCCATTTTTTTTTGTTGGGGGGCAAATCACCAGTATTGTTATTGAACACTGTTAGTAACTAATTCCAGCATAAAAGGGAACATAAAATAGGAATACAAAATGCACAATTTTGTGTTGAAATAAATCAGCCAAGCAATTATTTATTACCATTTTCCCCGCCTTTCATGCTAATGCACAACAAGGGCAGGCAAGAGGCCACATTTGTGACAAAGTAATAACAAATACATTCCACAGTTGATTACTATTTTTGTAGACGCTTTTATGCAAAGTGACTTGACAGTGATTTGAAATGCAAGTCATTAGGGAGTAAGTGAGGCATCTCGATCAACTTGCTTGAGGAAGTCTACAGGTAGACTGTGGACATTGTGAATATATAGCCACTACACAATAACATATCCAGTTCACAATCCTGCCCACAATACACTAGTTAGGTAGGTAGGTAACTACCAATCTGTGATGTTACAAAGGCCAACATATTGATCAATCGTGTCACCAATTCCTGGCTAAACTACTAATCTGTGATGTTACTTAACATCTCGATCAATCGTGTCACCAATTCCTGTCCAAACTACTAAACTGATGTCTCATGGGCTTCCATCTCGATCGATCGTTTCACCCAATCCTGTTTTACCTACTAATCTGTGACATCACAAAGGCCTCCGTCTCAATCAATAATTTCCCCGAAACCTGTCTTACCTACTAATCTGTGACGTCGCAAAGGGCTAAAGCTCTATTATCATTTCAACAAGTCCTGTCTAAACTGCTACTCTGTGATGTAAATATGGCATAGTATGGCGTAAGTGAACAATGACAATACTTTAGATCTCAAACTTGTTTTTGTTTTTTTCAAAATTTGATTTTGGTTTGCAAGTGTGCTGTTGTACTGCTTTCTCATATTAAAGCCAAAACATTTGGAGAGACCAAACCAGAGCTCAATTTTTAAGTATCTAACCGAAAATATCTCACCTCTCCCTTCAAGCCTCCCACCAAAGCCACTCCCCCAAAACACATGATTAGCTGGCTAGCTTCAGAAAGAGGTCTGCCTAGCCTTGTGGAAGACTCTGGTCCTGTGCGATGGGTACATGGGCAGCATGCGTGCAGGTAGCCGGTAGGTAGATAGACGGAAAGGCAGGCCATCCAATCATTTCATTTGGGCCCAATTTAATTATTGGACGGCCATATTACAGGACTGTACAGGCACAGATACCGGATTTTCTACTGTAGCTTTAAGTATTGATTACATGCATGTGTTTATGTCATGAAAGCAAGTCCATTGTAAATCATTTTATGGACAGCCATAGAAAATAATGTTTAGTAAAGTAAAGTTTTATTAATTTAAAAAAGTATGAACACCATTATGACTACAACCTACTTCTACCACTAGTACTAATAATAATAATTTGAATGTACAGTAAAATAAAATTAAGTACTGGTGCGTGGGGTGATGAAATATTCAATGGACCAAGAGAAGGCAGACATTTCCTGCTTTGGGAATTATTGCCATGTCATAAAAGTGCACATACATTTCAAGTAGTTTTAATTGGATAACTAACTTGTGTTGCACTCAGCAGTTACCACACTTCCTGTACTTTGCAACCAGAAATGATGAAATTATAATGAAATAAATCCTATGTGTGTGTGTGTGTGTGTGTGTGTGTGTGTGTGTGTGTGTGTGTGTGTGTGTGTGTGTTTTCCGAATTACTGTTGTTTTGCATTGGGCTGTACTGCTGTATTGTTTTCAAATGACTTTGGTGAATTGGCCTTTTGCTATGATTTCTGCCACCAAATCTTAATTTCAATACTGTACATCTTTAATAGGTTCAAATCTTCTTTGACATCTCTTCACTTCGTCTCGCATCCAACAGCAAAGGTTGTTTGTCATTGTGCCTAATGACACCCTTACTTCCTATTTCATCAACCTCTTGCTACGCCTACTGACTCGCCTGCTGTTTTTTGGGGTATTTCACTTGACAAAAGTCACGTTAATGAGTCCGCGGACGCTGCCCACCCGCACTTAAAAACAAGTCTTTCTGTGGCTTCATTACTTCATGCCTCTGGGGCGGATTTCATTTGAGCAAACTGGATGGACGTCATCAAATGCAACACAAAGCAAGAAAATTGATAAAGGGGTTTCCTCCCCTCTGACGCAAGGGCCTGTGGCCCCGTACGAAAAAGGGACTCCATGGGAGTGAAGAGGTAGACGATGTGAAGATGAATGTAGACCCAGGGAGCCGGGGGAACTCGGGAGTTCATTCGGTCAGTATTGCGGCCCTCCAAAAAAAACTGACCTTTAGCGCTCAAACATTTCAAGTAACATTTCACGCCAATTACCCTCAGGATGGAATACACGCCTGTGCTCCCACTCCTCCTCCAACCCTCCTATCTCTCTCCTGTTTACTTTATCACATTTCCCTTTTGGTTTCCTCACCTTTCCTTTCCCTGTTATCTTATTCTCTTCAATTCCATGACATAACGTTCCCCTTTTACCTGCCTTGCATTATTTTCTTATTACTTTATCTTACCTTTTTGTTTCAGTTTTTTTTTTTTTACCTTCCTGTGCGGTGCAGGCTGGAAGGTGCCACACAGCAAAGCTGACACCGTCTCCTCCTTCCTAGGATCCTGCCACTAATCAGGTGCTAAGCAACAGCACCCAACCCGCCACCCCATGCCCCCTCCTCCCGCGCCACCCATCCTCTTCCAAGACACGGGTGGAGGCGCTGTGGTTTATTTTGTTGTTCTTTTTTTGGTCTTTTTTTTTGGCCCTGCTAGTGTTAATTATGTAACCCAATTATACCATCACAGGGCTGACGCAGGGAGCCTAAATTAAAAGTGATTGGCTTCATTACGGTCGCCCGAGTGCTGTGCGAGACTCATTCGGGGAGGCCTATTTAAAGCTACTTCCCCCGGTGGAAAACATTCATTATGTTGGGGGGTGTGGGGGAATTTTCTTTTTTTCTTCTTCTTCTTCGTCTTCTCCTCCTCATTTTACATATTTTTTCTCCATCCGAGGGTAATGTCATTATATTAGATTGTGTGAACTGTTACCGCATAGACAGCAAATATATTCAGCGCCGCAAATTGAATTTTTGCTCATTTCCATTTGGATGCCAACAGAAGGTTGGATAAACCCATAAGACACAATCCTACGTGACGGTCCAGGCCTACGGTCATGTTCACTGCATTTCTGTTGTTGTGGTTGTTGTTTTGGAGGCTAACCCCGGGCATATTATGACTTGCTAGAAGGCAGTTGCCTCTTTCCTTGTTTCACAACAGAACATTTATTTTCCCTCCCGTCCTGCCTTTTTTTAGGTTACGCTCATGATATACATACTCTGCTGTCTCCTTCCTGGCAATATTTGATTGTTGTGCAAGTTGGACCATAACATGGAGTGGTGTCATGTGTATCTAGTCCAGTATATCTCTTTATCACAGTCTCAAAAGACAAGGCAACCAGTAAATGAAAACCCAAGCGTGCAACAAACTCTTCCCAAACTCTTGACGGGAAATTGGAAGAGTTTGAAAAATGAAGCTGTTGGGTGGCAGATGGGCAAACAATCATGGCAATAAAAATGTCCCGTATCAAAAACGAAATATATATGATGCAGCTGCAGCAAAATTTTGAATAAATATGTTCAATAGTATATCAAAATTTAGTTTGAACAGTTTTGACAATTCACATCCTCTCTCTTTCTCTTCCTTCCTGTTTGTGTTCTCTTACACACAAACAACAACACTATCACCGCAAACCAAATCAAATCTTTACTGTAGCTGTACCTTTAGTATGTTGACTGTAGTGTGGCAAAGAATCTAAGATTCAATCACGCAAGACAAAAACAACATTCATTTTTTATTGAATTTGAAATATGTTTATCCTAAAATAAACAAGGGCCTGATTTGACAGTTGGATTGACGATACATTCTCTACATCTGGCACCACACAAAAACAGAATATTCAACGTTTTTCTGGGGGTGGTTTTTTGAAACAGAGCAGCCTTCAGCTGCTCATCCCTGCCATTCAATTCAAGCGACTGTATTGAAAGTAGGTCAAGACATGTCAAAAGTTCAAATGCGGTATAAGACCCAGCTTCTTTCCAGTCTGGCTTGTTATCCTCCATGTGACTACAAGGGCCAACAATCCACCGGCTTCCTGTCTGGAAGCAAGGGAATTTGTACACCAATCTGACACAGGCAGAGACTTTTTGCAACTCTGAACTTTTAAAGCTTTCTTACTCATGTATGTGCTACATTACATCACTTGTTTTTGATAGTGTTTGTATCCTAACTTACGCCATAGTACCTCACTTAGGACAGAGATGTCAACATGCAGTTTAAGCAATCAATGCATGATGAGCTTTCAGCATCTGCGTTGCCAAGGTTTTCCTATGGAGATCAGCTTTGAAGCCCAAACTAGCGTTGACACTACCCTGGGCGTAACAGACAGCTCGGATTCTCAAGCAATTTCAACTTTGAACCCGGTTGACCTCTTAAAGCGCATCCAATCAGATTACAGCTTTGTTTGATGTTCTAAAACCAACAGAATCTAAACGGCATTTGTAAACCTAAATATGTATTTAAGGAGTTCAAAGTGCTGAACTCCCCTCGGTTGGCTGGTGTTGGGAATATCGCCGGCCCACAGACAGAGCGGACGCTCATCACGAACCAGCTACCACAGGGACTATTGCTTGAACCCAAGTCATTCCAAGGCTGCCATGGTGCATGGCGGCCTTCATGAGGATTCCTTAAAGCCAGTGTTGTGCTCTGGAGTGCCCTGCGTGTTTCTTCTGAGAGGGGCTGTGAATAGTGAAACACATGAGATGAACTTTAAATAAAATAACCAATTTAAACATACTAATTATAACTAATCATAACTAATTATACCCTGTTGTGACGTAACCTAACCATCCAATTGATTAATAGCTACAGATAAAGCCATGCTCAATGCTGTCCAGCCAATAATAGTTAACAGTTAATAATTGGTTACACTGCTAATGAGTCAAGTGCTGTGCTTTATGTCAAATGTGACAAATGTATTTATGTAAGTCGCTTTGGATAAAAGCTAAATGCCCTAAATGTAAATGTTACGTCAACGTGCTGTTGTTTTTGCGACGGTATCCCAGTTCAGTCCAACAGGTTAGTCCAGTGGATAGAGATTTCAGCCTCATCAGGCTGAAAGATTTCAGCCTCATCAGGCGTGTTTTCTTGTGACTAAATGTAGTTTGGAGACCAGGGATTCTGACCAGTCATGTAGAGTGAAACCCACAACGACTTCAAGATACCCCATCATTACAAGACAGACAGTGGGGCCATAAGAAACAATTTACTTATCACACTATGGAATATGTTTTTTGGATCTGAACAAAATCTGAGCATGAAAGGTGGATTCTGCTCATTTCTTCCTGTTGATGTTTTTCCCAGAGCAAGACCCTCCCCCGATGCAGGAGGCCCTCCACGGCGGCCACAGTGTGCACGTCAGATGTCACTGACAGTGCTCCAAGTCCGTCTCAGGGTGTTTGTGCGTTTGCTCAAACAGTTTGAGGGAACATTGCTCAAAGCATGTTTTTTTTCACACATCTCCGAGGCTCTCAGTGTTTGGAATAAATGGAATTATACCACCCCCCTGGAACGTCCAAGTGGCTCTGCCTTTGATCAAGGGCCGTCTCTTCCAGGCTAGACCCGCTGAGAGAAGGTAGAGCTGGTGGAGGAGGAGGAGGAGGAGGAGGAAGAACTTAATGTGAAGGAGGAAGCCAAAGAGACAGAACACGAGGGGGAAGCGAAGGAGGAGGAGGGTGGCAGATAGGAGGGGGGAGGACGGGGACGGGGGAGGGGGGTCGTCAAAGAAGCATTCAGCCTGGTGTGAAGTCAGACGGTCACACGTGCTGTGTATCTGGAATTAATAACCAGAGAGTGCTATTAATATCCCCAAACCAAACATGATCCCCAGTATAGGTCCACCGGCCGCCTCCGGCCCAGTTTGGCACCTTGGATTGTGGCGTGTTTATGAATTAGCATTTATTTGCATACCTTGAACCAAAAACAATGGAGTTCAGGTTTTCTTTTGGGAAGGCATGTCCTTTTTTTTGTTTTTTTTCGTCGTCAATGTGGGTTTTGTTTGATACTTTTTGGAGATGAGAAACACCAATGCCTAACCCAATTCCAAGCACATCAAAAGGCCGTCTCTCTTTACACATAGCACATCACTCGTTCAATTACATTCACTCACAGGAGGCTTCCTATTTTTTACACTTAAAAGACCGTATGACCCTTCTCGCCGTACCTCTCACATCACACACCCTTTTGCCTCATGTTGCTCTTTTCTTGCTCAAAATCCTTCCATTATATTTCAAAGTTTTCTTTTTCTTTCTCTCACACCTCAACCAGCACCCCCTTACCATCACCACCAACTCCCCAGCACCACCCCTCTTATATATCCACAGCACGCACACACCACACGCACACAGGCACACGTGTGGTGTGAGGCAACACTGCCCCCTAGAGAGCTGCAGAATAGCCCGTTGTGGGTTAGCAGTACAAGCTCTCTCTGCGCAGATGTGGACACCGCACAGCGGATGGGGTTGATCTCCAAATACCGTATGTATTCCATTTGAAAGGTTGTGTTATAGTCGCTTCATCAAGCAGCAAAAGAACAAAAAACACTTTGATTGTACAAAATATTGTACGCTTCTATCACGTTTCCAATGGAAGAAACATGGCATTGATGTGCAACCTTTTAGCAGGCATCTGTGTGTCAGTGTGTCGATGTCCTATTGTTCCTGTAGGCACACGTAGGAACATGAAATAACAGGGAGACGGATGGAAGGTTGAAAGCAGGAAAAGGACTCAGTCACACCGGCTAAGCTGCTGATGGATCTCTGACCGGCAACGTTATACACTACTCGGCTCTCTGTTTGTCACCTGAAACAGTTTTAATTACAGTTACTGATGAGAATGATAAAAAAGGTTATCAGACTCTGTCAGATCTTGGGTCTATCCATATCTTACTTTGACTACCTGTTGATTGGGTATGATTTTCTGAAACTACTGAAATGTCATTTCTTCTGTCCGATATTCTGATTGTAATGAAACACAGTTGCTTGTGTCAGATATTCTTTGGCCCCAATCTAATTCTTGCGTAGGCTCTACAAAGAAGCTTTTCCTTACAATATGAATATTGTTTCTGTTGATACATTTGCTGATACTTAATGGATGTGTGATAATATATCATATATACCTATACATATACATGTAACCTGTTCATGAGATGTCTTGGAAACTATAATGTGATGCATTCAAGTCTCACTAGTAGACAACCTCAGCAAGTCTGTCTTTGCAGCACTGCCAGACAAACCATGAGTGAGAAAGTGAGCATGCTGCTAATGGTTGCAGAGGAGCATGATGTGTTGTCATTAGCATTCAACATTTGTTATCCCTTTGTTTTTCATTAACATATGAAAAAGGGAACAAGTGGTTGCTGTGGACACTCTGATCTGTTGCTCACCTTGGGTCCGTGATTCGATTTCTTTTATTTTTTGGCATGCATTTCTGTACACAAGCTAGTGCGGTGAGACCACATTTCACTATGCCAGCTAACCACATCCACTGCAGCCCAATTCATTCAAAAGTAATCCCTAATAAAAACAGGGTGGAGGCAAACAAGTTGACAACTGGCAACAAATGGTACACACTGTTTCAGCAACAGTCACAACATCATCAGCATATTCAACCATGTATCAAAAAAAATATTTAATTACTAAGTTGAAGAAAACTAAATACCATCATAGCGCTGTTTATGCCTGAATGGCAAAACTTTCAAATGGCCTTTAAAGTGACTAAATATTTAAATCAGCACTCACTTAAATGGGTAGACCATCCAGCACATAAATTGCATCTCTGTGATTATCGAAGTGAGTGTTAATTACTTACTGCAGAACAGTGTGCATTTGGAGTAACTTTTGGATAAAACTTATCATTTAGTCAAAGTTGTAAGTTAAAGTTTTTCTTATGTAGGCCTATTTATTATTTATGCTTCCTATTTATGCTTCCTTGCGCTCCTTGAAACAAAGCCAACCGTAGACTCTTATAGACCACAACATGAAATTCCTAATTAAATATGCTCAAAATGTGTTCAGAATGTTCAAAGCACTATATATTTTATATATATTATTAAATATTATTTGTTAGATTTTATTTACTTTTTACAAAATCTTATCTTTTGCAATTTATTTTCCCATGCAAAAAGAGAATAATATTTCTGCAACAGTGCTGCGGAATCCCAAACATCAGCATTTCTATTACCGCCGCATAAGAATGACTATTTAACACCTACCTCCCTCGGCGCGGTGCATTACCACCTACTTTAAGCAGAACCGCTAAGTCATTGGTATTCAGTATTCAGGGTTAGATGAGACACACACGGGGCTACAGGCAGCTCACACCTCTGCTCTGTGGTTTCTCACCCTAGTCACGGACATTACCACCAGCTTTTCACCAGACTCCAGCATTAGCATAATATTCACCATAACCTGCAACAGTAAAACAAAAGAAAAGAAAGTCATACCCCAATCTCCTCTGCTTCTATTCCAATGCCTGCACATTTGGGGAAAAGTTATGTTTGTTGGTGAGTTTACTTTTTATTTTACCATGCTGCAAATCTAATGTACAAGCAACTCTTCACGTTGTTTTTAAGTTTTTGGAATCGGCGGCCGTTACCGTAGCAAGTTTTTCTTGGACATCCACAAAGATGCAGTTTGCAAAACATTTCCTGGCTCACATGTGTTTGCTTGTAAATAGTGATAAGATTGAGTTACAGTTAGTCGGATTGTGTCTAACTTCCGGTACCCTCTAGGTAGACCAAGCATGCAGACATGAAGCACACAGGGGACATTTTACTTAGTAGTGGGATGCCAGAAACGTTGGTACCAATACATCTAGCCTCACAAGACCAGTGTTACCAGATCAGTTTGAGAGTTTCCAGCCCAATCCCTAAACCCACCCAACTCAATAAAAACCAAAATCAAAGCCCAAATCATAACCTTGCCAGAAACCTGTGTAAAACTGTAAACTATTAGTCTTCGTACGCAATTGAAAACGCATCATAAGCATAAGCTTTGTATCTGCATCAAATAACTATAGATAAAATGGAGATAAATAAGCTATTGCAACCCACAAAGAGTGGGTTGCAATATACTGCCAACAAATGTGAGCCACAAACAAACACCAAAATCCAACCTTTTTATAGATTATACGATGGCAGGCTCACACAATCACAAATGAAAATCTAGTATTTAAATTGATCCGTAAATGGCTTTGAATGGATCGGTTTTAATCCATTCAATCATGCAAATAGGCTTTATAAAAATGCCCATACCTTTGCGCAGAATCATGTCAATGATGATGACGTGAAGTTAAGTAGCTCCTCCCATATTCCTAAAAACGATATGAATGAATGAATACAATTCACGTCAATCATAGGCCTATTTCTCAAAGCAAATGAGTCGGCATAATATGAGTGTATGGCGCAATGAAGTTTAGTAAATTTTGCATTTGTATTTGACCTTAAAATGACGTCTTGTTTTGTAATATTGTTTTCATAATATTCTTAAATCCCCGGCAAATATTGACAAAAGCAGCTGAAATTTCCTTTACCAGCCAAACGCAATTTTTCCCCCGCCAAACATAATCAAAAGCAGCCATATTGGGTGGAAAGTGTTGCAGTGTGGTCCAATATGGCAACACTGCAGGGGACCATCCTGATCTATACTGATTGCTGAGGGGAGGGAGTTTGATTAACAGGAAGCTCGGCAGTATTCACAATTTCCAAAAAATGGGGGTGACTGAGGAAAGTAAATCGACTGAGCAATGATTATAACATCCGGAATAGACAGAATAACGATGTTAAATATGAGCATGTGCAAGGAAGGCTTTTCTCAGAGGAGAATATGTTTTAACTTTACTTCGAACCTGATTCAGAAAGAGCGAAGAGAGCATCAGTAAGTGTTTTAGTCTGATGGCTGGAGGAGGAACAAAACATCAGATTCAGAGAGGCGTTGAGGTGACATTGAGCAAGACACGTGATTCTGAAAAATATATATTATATATATTATATTATATTTTATCCAAGCAATCCAAGTTGGTAGTATTCTTCAAACGATCCAATATTCAACCAGTTGGAGAACTAATCTCAGTCAAACATATTTTTTATATCACAACCCATTTGATTATTTTCCCGGTCCAACAGAAAGTTTATTATTATTGTTATTATATTGTTATTTTAGATCTGAATTTGCTTGCTAATGCCTTTCTAACCATATTCACCTACTGGCTCCTAGCATGATTCAGGTACAATGAAGGTTAGAGACATCTTTGCATGGGGATATTGCATGTGGCGAGGGAAGAGCATTAGTCACAAGTTTAAACAGAAGTAAAGCATTGGGATTCTGGAACAATAAATAACCCAACGTTACCATAGATACATTTGGAGCTATTTATATCGAAAACACCATATTTTGTGTATGTTCAAGTGTGTGTGGCTGTGTCTGTTTCAAATTAGCGGGGTCTAATTTTATCTCGTTCTAACAAGCTTAGCAGCTATGTTCCACTCTCTCTCTCCATCTGTCTCTGTATATATCTCCCTGGCTATATTGTTATCCCTGTTCGCTTACATAATGTGCTGCCAAACATTGCCATTTAACACCAATGGTAACCCAAATTAGTCTCTCTCTCTATCTCTGTCTCTGTAATTTAGTGACTCTCTACAGATGTGTGGGAGCCTGCGAGGATTGGGCGACCAGGTCACCAGAACAACACTTAACGAGAGGATCCCACACAACGGTACACAGGCAGAGAGAACAGAGTGGAAGGATATAAAAAGGGAGACTAATAAATGTCACGGCCGCTGTTCCCTTGGCCACCAACCGGCTAATTAACCACAGCGAGAGGCACCTGTGTGCTGTAAGCAAACGGCCTAGACCTGTCATCAAGAGGAATCCCTTGTTTTGCGGGGTTTTCAGAGTGGATTCAAAAGGCTAAGACTAAACACACGCATGTAGGTCAGTTGAAGAATGTTACGCAACAAATGTGTTGCCGTTTTGGCAATTCGCCACATCGCGGAGATGCCCGCCTCGGAGGAGCCAGGCATTGCTTTACACGTTTGAGACTTCCTTTTCAAATAATCACAAATCTTTTCCTTATAATTACAGTATCCCTTCGATAAAAGCATGTGATACAAATGTAGCGTCAGTGTTGTCAGCTTAGCTCAGGTTGACTTGTACCTGGAAGGTTGTTAGTTCGATCCCCGGCACCCGACACTCGCTGAGTGTCGAGGTGTCCCTGTTCAAGATCCCTCACCCTAACTGCTCCCGACGAGCTGGCTGTCGCCTTGCATGGCTGACTCTTCCGTCGGTGTGTGTGAATGGTTGTAAGTCGCTTTGGATAAAAGCCTCTGCTAAATGCCCTAAATGTAAATCTAGTGTGGAAGAACTTGGAAGCAAGTGACACTTTTACTTAATTTTCTGTTGCCAAGGCACAGCTGTACCTAAGCACCCTAATTCTATTCTGTGTCATTAAGCAGACACTTTCATCCAAAGCCACTTACAGCAGCTTTTTACATACACGTCATTAATGAGAAGATAGGGGGTTTACAGGTTACACTGTGGACATCGGGATTCAAACCCAGAACCTTTCAGCTGGGAGTCAAACACCCTTAACCACCGGTTCATCCCACACTCCCCATTCTATAACACCGAGACCAAGAAAACGTCTCTCTTGCGTTTCTCCCGATGACGACGTTGCTTCAGAGTGTCGTGACCAGTGCTCTTGCTGTCGACCCCTGGCAGCTAACCGCTAGTTAACCGCGGGTCACCGTGACACAGGGCACCCGACCCTGCTGTTCACAGGGCCCTTGGTCCACCGCCAGGCAGCCTGACCAAATGGGGCAATCATTGATGTTGATTGGTGTCACGGAAGTGATAAGGAGTTGTTCATGCGGGGGAAAGTAATTGTGGGGATTTATTATGATTTTATTTTTGATGAGTAAGGGAATACAAGGGAAAGTAAAAGTAAAGGAAAGTTTTAGGTAGAAAGGAGGGTAAGCATAAGCGTAGAAGAGGAGGTAGGTTAAGTATAGAGGAGAGG
>JAOPJO010000139.1:2015086-2016456 GCA_027123675.1 Molva macrophthalma | reverse complement strand
GCTTTTACCATGGTAGTCGGTTTAGGGTTGAGGCAGAACCGCTGACGTGTGTGTGTGTGTTATTGATTAAATTGTAAACCTTTAAAAAGTGTTGTGTTTATGTGTGAAAAATTGCAAAAGTGGACTCGGCTTCTATTAAATATACATTTTCAGTCACATACATTTAGAAATAATTTATATTAGGGGGGAACAACTTCATGTTTTTACGAAGGTGGAGGGGACGCGAACCCTCTGTCCTCCGCCGGGATCTGCGGCCATGGTTTATGAGGCGTGGGAGGCAATAAGTGTGTTATCGTGTTATTTCCGCTGCCAGGAGCTCTATCACCACGGTGTATATTGAAGTGCTGCCCCCCAACAACCAGAGCCCCCCGCGCTTCCCCCTCTTCAGCTACAGCGTGGAGGTCAGCGAGGCCATGAGGCTGGGAGCCATCCTGCTGAACCTCCAGGTATGACCTGTTTACACCCACACACGTGTGTGTGTGTGTGTGTGTGTGTGTGTCTCACACTCACTCACACACACACACACACACACACACACACATACATGCACACATGCAAACATTCAGACACACACACATAACAGGTACGCACAGAAACACACATTCACTGAACACCAGCAATAACGTACACACATATACACTTAGAGAACACTTATTTCATGAATTGGAATGTAAGTAGTGGCTGTCATGTATATATATGTAATCCATATATTTTGCTCACTGTACTCTAACAACCTAGTCTCTGATGTTATGGAGCCTTTCATTTAGTCTCCTCCGTTTGTCTTCCTTCTATTAGGCAACAGACAGAGAGAACGACCCAATCACATACCGCATCGTGAGCGGCGACCCCGAGCAGACCTTCAACCTCACCGCAACGTAAGTTCCTGCATTTATTCTTCAATACCAATGTCTTAAAGGATTTTGCCGGTTTGCTAAGACCCCATGTTCATTTATGACTATACATTAGACATAGACATTATATTCCAAACAAGTGTTTAGCAGCTCCCTAGCTGTATCTTTGTTTTAGCTAACAAGAAAGCACAAACTGCCCTGGCTATGTAGGGATGTCAAGTTGTTTGGTCGATAGATTGGTCAATGTGCACTTATTCGACCAAATTCTCATTGGTTGGACAATCGCTGGTGTTACTTACTTCTAAATCCATTATTTTCGGGGGTGGGAGGGACACATGTGTTTTATTTTGGAATGATAGGCTCTTTGGTGTTAGAAATAACATTAATTATGAGTAAAAATAATATTCAAGGCTCTGTTTCGGTTATAATAATCGTATGGTTTGATAGACTTATTAGACAGGAGGTCAACACCCTGGTTTTCACAACTTTGAACTCGCCCCCAACTTAAGGATGACTGTT
>JAOPJO010000139.1:2002586-2010086 GCA_027123675.1 Molva macrophthalma | reverse complement strand
TCTCTTTATCTCTCTCCCTTTCTCTCTCACACACATCACAATTACACAAAGATAAAGTAACTAGTAACCTGGCAACTGATATCCAAGCTCTCGAGCAAACCAAAGGAAATGACACACCAACTCTATATAGCTCAGCCCCAACACATTGGCTGCAGATACTCGTCTCACCAACCAGTTCTAGTCATCAAGCAGTGACTTCAACTCTTTCAAACATTAACCAGATGTAAGGCTATTACTGCTCAGCAGAGGCAAATCTTCTGTGGATCAATACGATGTGTCAGTACACCTGAGATCATTGTGTAACCCGATGCAGGGCAGAATATAGAGGCGTAAATGACAAGGAATGGGGAGACTTGGTGCATGTTTGGTCGAATGAGCCTCCGTGTTAACAGATGAGACGGAGGCATTCTTCAGACTGTAGCAGATTGAAGCTAACGCTCAACCTTCCATAACCTTCAGAGAAGAGGTTTCCACTAGGCTACGCCTGTGTTTCCGAGAAACCAAAAGCCTGCTATGGGTTATTTCAGCTGACCTGGGGGTGTGTATGTAACAGAGGATTTTTATTTCAACGTGGGAAAATCGTTTTCTTTGTCTTTTCTTTATTTATTTTTTACTCATCCAACTTGCTCTGTGTTAAACTTGAGAAAGGCAAGGCAGCCGGTGACCTAACATCAAGAGACAAACAAAGAGATTTGAAAATGTTTTAATGTCAGTAACTGCCAGTCCAAATGTCATACCAAGTGTGATATGTTGTCAGGTCAAAGGTGTTATTTGTTAGTTTACTGTCTATCTTAGTTTATGCCTACAGGTGGCAAAATCCTGCACATTTTGTTATAGGATTTCAGAACAGGCCTCATTCCCTAATGTTGTTTGCATACATAATGTATGTTCACAAGCTTCTGTCAGATGGCTGATTAAATCTCCCGCACACCCATTTCCACAGTACGTTTACATCAAAGCAAGCGCAAAGCACATGCACGCCTCCACATTCAGCGAGGTCATTTCACATCACAGAATTTAAACACATGGGGACAATGGGTCATGCATCTACATGATGAACAACAACAAGACTGACTGATTTGTACATGGGGCACTCATGCTTTCACATTGGATGATTAAAGCAGGTATAGCCACGTTTACGGTCCAGTACATGTTTTTAATGCTAAGCTGTGGCTTGGTTCCATATCGCTACATCATGCGCTTGACAAAGCTAACAAAGAATGTAGGGCCAGAACTGTGTTCGGTAGTCCGCTTCTGAATAGCAATTGCTCTGCTGCCCATTCATTGATTTCTAGCACAGTGATGTAAATAAAAAAAACATTCTATGCCTTAATAGACCACACGATATTAAAGCTAACTTAAGGACCACATATTTGTAATGCTAACACCAGTTCTGACTAGTGTCTGCCTCTACACATAGAGTGGTCAAGACAACACCATATCAAGTTGTATTGGTCTGAGATAAGTCAGACCCTATAGGCTACGATAAGGTTTATAGACCCTATAAACTTTAATCTCAGAATTCTGACTTTATTCGCAGAATTCTGGCTTTATTCTCAGAATTCTGACTTTATTCGCGGAATTCTGACTTAATTCGCAGAATTCTGACTTTAAACTCAGAATTCAGACTTTAAAGTCAGAACTCAAAAAGAAATTCACATGTGGCCCTAATCCTCTTATATATAATCTAGATAATTCAGCTAAAGTGAAATAAAAAATACACTTGTATTTTCACTATGTAAAAATAAATTGGATAACATAGCCATTGATGAAAGTTATAGTTATTGCTACAAGCTAAATCAACCAAATCACACATATACTCTACTCAGTAGAGTCTGCCCTGGGTAATTAGTAGGAGTTCTGTTACTGAAGTGTGTGCAGCTATAAAAAGCGTGAGTGGAAGATATCCATAGGCATGATGTAGCATGAGCCTCAGGCAAACAGTATTTATGAGGCACATAAAATATGCTTAAACAATAAAACATGTATCGAAGATCCCTGTTTTACATAAGGAAAAGTGTTTATTTCAGCAATTAATATTATGTCCTGGGTCATAAGAAAGTCATACGGTTATAATCCTGAAAAAGAAAAAAGCTCAGGGGCACAACGCATTTCATACATTATTAACATCATGTCATGCTAATGTAATTAAACAGGATGTCTTCATTACCTCACGTTAGCATGGTTAAGAAAAAACACAGAAACAAACAAAGAACAAAAAACAAACAATAATAAAAACATGTTATATTTGGTGTGAGGGAACAGTAGTTAATTAAACCAACACTGAACTCTGTGTTCAGTATTCCGATTCTAAACCCCATCAGCAGAGGGTTAATTATGTTCCAGGTTGAACACAAATGGTTTGCCAATAGCATGTACACACAGCTGGTTCTTCTTTCTGTGTGCGCGTGCATGTTTGTTTATACAGTGTGTGTGTGTGTGTGTGTGTATTTCTGTTCTCTATGAATGGGAACGCATGTGGACGCCACTGCCAGACTAAATCAGCCATCAATCAAAAGGGCATAAGCAATCAAAACATGCACTCAGTAATGAACGTTAAACACATACACAGTCCCACACTTCCACACACAAACACACAGACCAGCATCCTCTGGTCAAGGCAGTAATGATTAGGTTAAGTGTTGAAGGACCACAAAGCTTGCATTATTTGTACTGGGCACTGGCCACAATAGTCTAGGGGGCCACTTACCACACACATGCATTTGGCCACAAACACATGCATTAGTCACTTATTGGCCACCCACAAACACACTGGCTGGCATATGAAAGTCAAACACTTTCTAACACACACACACAACCTGCCATCTTGTCCCTGGCCAGGTTACTGGATCGTTAACTTTAATTTAAACTCTCTTTATTACAGCTCTCTCTCTCTCTCTCTCTCTCTCTCTCTCTCTCTCTCTCTCTCTCTCTCTCTCTCTCTAGTCAGTGGAGATTGTCTTTGGAGGGGCTTGAAGGGGACCAGTTGGACCAGCCCAGCACTGCTGTAGCACCACAGCACACCAGGGTTCCATCACAATCTAAACAGACTCAACCTGGTGCCCACACACACACGCACACAAGGCTGAGAGAGAGAGAATAGACAACAGACTCTCAACAACAGCACTATACAAAGGACCCCCTGCTAAAACAGTGGCAATGAATCACAATTAACACTCTCAGGGCACGGTGAACTGCTTATCATAATGTTATTGTGGCAACCTGTCGGCCATGTTTTTTTTTAAACAACATTGTCAATTAGCCAAGCTGCCGGTCGCACAGGAGGTAACTGAAGCGTTCCCTGCCTTTCAGAATTTACATCAAATCGAGCTGTTATTAATGGCAGTTGGAAATATAGTGTGGTAAAGAGCCATTCAATATGTACAGTCAATATGGCGGTTGAAAGTTCCTCTTCTAAACAGGTATGTCACAGCAAACAAAGTGCCTAATGATTGTAGCTATAGGTGATAATGAGGTTTTCTTCCAAGGTTGTTTGACCAATTGGATTACAACACTTCAATTCTGAATAGTGTTTTACAATGGCAACTGGCGCTGAATTCACGTGGCTGAGGAGTTCACAGCAACGTGCTTTCTGAGATGTTTCTCACCGTGTCATCGAAGTCTAGTGAACTGTGGAGCTAGTCATAGCCTTTATATTTCCCCAAAAGACAAAACAATGTTTCTCCCAAAATGAACTATTATAGAGGCAGTACAACTATTTGTGTTTATTTGTGGGTGAATTTATGTTTAGTTTTTTTATCACATGCTTGTAATTGATTGACACTTGCTTGAGTTCAATCGCTAGTTGTGCCACTTGCCATAGGAACCAATGAAAAGTTGTTTTACAGAAACGCCCTGGATATGTTATCCAAATATATAGAATCTTATCATATTTTGCTGAATAAGAATATGGGGATTAATTTGATCCGTCAAGCTGATTAAAAACTATGGACATCTAAAGCGAAAATATCTGTATGTGAAAATTACTGTATGTGAAAATGGAAAGTAAACAGTTCACTGGTCTGGGTTATTAAACCATCGTAACCAACATGATCTCCAACCTAAACGACAGAATAGGTTGTTTGTATAGGTCGTCCAAAACGACCCATATGAACATTTTAGCCCCCCTATCGACTGTTCAGAGAAACAGCAATACGTCACGTATGTCAAGGTTCTGTCTTGCCAAAAGAAAAATGGACGACATTCATTTATTCACAGTGGAAAATGCGACATTTTAAGATTTTTCAGCATTAAAATGCATTTTGATAACATTTCTAGCATTAAGTGTGCATTTATATTCCTAACCTTCAGTCAGTGAATGTATATGATATTATATGATATATGATATATATTAATATGTTAGTTAATGCATAATTTTCTATCGCTGCCATGGTGATTCATATGGACGCAGCTTGCATGTTGTTGGAATCAATGTCTTTGCGTTGTGTAGTCATCTGAGCTGTTAAGTGCTATTTTATGTAACTCCAGATGTTCTTTATTCTTCTGTGGGAGGGACATGTTTTTGTGTGACACAACGGAAGTTAATGTTTGAAAGAGGGCCTCAAGGAGAAGTACGATTTTAAATTTGGGGCTCTAGGCCTACAGGAAGTAACTAAAAAAGCCTCAGAAAATCCTCCATCTCGTGACCTCTCACCCCGCAGGCCACTTCTGAGATATTGAGCTAAAATTCTTCTCCACACCTACACCTCACCGACCCAACATGCATATCTGAGAATCAGAGCTTTATCTCATAAGAAAAAAACAGCGAAATGCACAGGAACCTTTTTATATCTTAGAAGGGGCGTGGCGCGGGGTTAGGGTCAAGGTTAGGGGGTTACACTACTGCGCACGGCCCCCTTTTTGCTGAGACTCGAGAAGCAAACGTAAACTTCTGAGTTGCCCCACAAAAACACGTCGGAATAGTCCTTCCCAAAGAAGAAGAAGAAATGTCATCCCTGGGTCACTCGAAACTCTACGTTTTTATTGAAAGAACATCATCCAACAGCGGTATTAATGTGTCATGATTATCTTAATAATCAAAATGTATTTATAAAAGGAACCTTTGGAATGGATTTCTTTCGGCGGAAGCAAAGCAAACATAAACTTCAGTTGTGTCACACAAAAACACGTCCTCCCAATCTGCCCCAAAGAATAATAAATGTCATCCCTGGGTCACTTGAAATGTTTTGCAAGCTGCGTCCATATGAATCACCATGGCAACGACAGAAGATGATATACATTCACTGACTGAAGATTACGAATTAAAATGCACATTTATCGCTAGAAATTGTATCAAAACGCATTTTAATGCAGAAACGATCTTAAAATGACGCATTTTCCACTGAGAATAAAACGAATGCCATCCATTTTGCTTTGGCAAGACAGAACCTTGACATACGTGACGTATTGCTGTTTCTTCGAACAGTCAATAGGGGGCTGAAACGTTCATATGGGTTGGTTTGGACGACCTACAAACAACCTTTTCTGTCGTTTAGGTTGGAGGACAGGCTCTTGGAACCGTCTCCCCTGGCTTCACTAAAACCTTGGTTAACAATATACCCAGACCGGTAGCTTCCTTCAAATGTACTTTGCAATTCACCTGCCACGTTCACACTCCGCACTCCATCTGTTATTATTTCCCTCTTTTCCGGTTAGTACACTTAGCCCCAATGGAACATAAATTGAGTGGGTGTCACATGTACAATACGCTGCACACGTCAATCAGTGGAGCCGTTTTGATTTCACCAAATAATCACCTTCCATGCATGTAGCTTCCCCGCCTATTCCGCCACAAGACAGGGAGTGCTCGGCCCTCTTAGCCCATTTCAACCAGCCATACCTGGTGTTTAATGACAACCCTTTCTCAAGTCCACGCAACCACTAAATAGACAGGGGCATGCACCTCTAGATGTGCACATGTGATTTCTTAGTGGAAGCAATACAGTATGAACTTGAAAGAGGGTTTAGGTGTACTGAAAATGCTGTGACATTATGCATTCAAGCGTTGTTTAGAAATCTATATATAAGAAAATGGTCCAGGCTACAAGACTGATGCAGCAGCTCCTCCCCAAGATTGGTGTTGATCCATCAATTTGTCTAGGAGAAATTCACCTTTTCAGAAAATCCAAGCTAGTGGAAAATCTATCAGACCGACTTAAGACGTCTTTGTTCAGTATGGTTGGTTGCACCTGTGCATCAAATTTGGTACATCTAGGACAGTGTTTCTCAAATAAGGGTACATGTAGCCCTAGGGTACTTTGCAGGGGGTACTTGGGAACCATTTTGAAAATGTATTTTTTGTCATTTTAATATTGGTTATGAACAACTGTGAAGCAATTCCATCTTAATACAATTAATTTTAATCTGAATACTAACATACAAGTTGAGTAAATCTTTCCAATAAAGACAAAAATCAAGTCAAGCAAAAGCCCATGTTGTTCACTAAACTATAATTATTTGCATTACCCATTTAATGGGTGCATGTTATTTGTTTACACCATGGAGGGGGAACATTAGTAAAATTAGTTTGAGAACCACTTTCCTAGGAAACGGGTTTTGGGAGTTATGAACTGTTAATGGCTGAGACAGAATTACCAAGTAGCAGTAGCGCTTACCAACATCTATTTGCCAGCCAAGTGTCAAATTTCTTACATACCCCAGCTCACAGGAAATAACCCAACTTTAACCCTAACCAACTCCAGGAAACTAGGAATACATTTAATATATTAATATATTAAATTACATACATTAAAAAGCCTTTAGACCTTTTGGTTCAGGAGCTAACCCTAATAAGAGCAGAGTTAGATAAAGGATTTGAGTGTGTGTGGGTTTGAATAGTGAATATTAAAAGGCATAGTAGAGTAAATATCTAAGATATGGCCTATGGCTAATAGTGGCTAGTGTATTATTTTTATTCTGGAAACACTGGTTCCCAGGGGTTTCCACATTGGGGATCTCAGGATGATGGCTTTCACCAGAGCCAGGTGTTTCCATAATGCCAGAAATGTTTTCTTATCTACTGTTTAATGGATCACTCCTTCCCCATCATGTTGGATGCTGTAAAAGTGATTAAAAATGGCTTTTATCCAAGCAAGTTTGAGTGTAGATGCAAGATACAAGCATAGAGACTACAATTGACAAGCAAAAATGAGTCTGCAATGTTTTTTTATAGATTCTAATATAGCATATATAATTGTATTAAAAATATATTACAAATAAAAAAAATGTATACTTTTAAAATATTTAATTTCTGATTCTCTTATTATTCATTTTCATCCACAAATAAAATATCCCATAATTGATTCTTAATCTATAATACGCAGTGCATCCAAACTTTTTAATATCCCATCCACACTTGTTATTGAAAGGGATTTTGATGGATAGCAGGTGCTGAATACAGCGACTGATATTCTTTATATTTTTATTTCATGCGACATTCACAGCTGAGGAGTCATATTCGTCTTGTTCCATTTTTCCTTTGTTTCTGTCAGATAATTACCC
>JAOPJO010000139.1:1981100-1992209 GCA_027123675.1 Molva macrophthalma | reverse complement strand
TGCCTCCCTGTAAATCAACATTCCCCAACCTTGGGGTCAGGACCCAGTCAGGGTCACAGGAGGTATAAGCCATGGGTTACCTGATAGCCTGCTGCCTGACGAATGCCAAATCACAACATGCAGGCATCTCATCACAATGCATTATGATTGGATAGTAACCTCATATCTCATTTTTACAGAAAATCTCTGTAAACCAGTCACGAAGATACAAGTGGCAGATGACAACTGGGAGAGGACAGTGATAAGTGGGGCTCTCCCGGGGAAATCGGGAGGGTTGCCAAGTATGGGCTAATCTATTCTGTATGTATCGGTGATTAATTGTTTCAAACATCTATTTAAGAAAGTATACATTAAAAGTATACACTAAAACCTAAAATGTTTTATGGATAGCCCCTGATCTCAGTATTGAGGAGTATTTAAAAAATACCCCTGGATCTGTTCATCTCACCTGATTGGTCATTCCAATCAGGCTTTCAAGTCCTTGAAAATAGTTTGATATAGATGATCAAAAACACAAGTACGTTTTAGGTCCTCTGGGAGTCTTTCAAGCAGCAGTTCTACTTCACCCTAGGCTACTTTTTGTATGTGTCTGAGTGAGTGAGTGAGTGTGTGAGAGAGAGAGTGAGTGAGTGAGAGAGAGACGGTTACAGGGCTTGTCATTGCAACTTCTCCTCTCAATGTATTGTGGCATTTGGTTCCCTCCAGTGGACGAAACATGTTACAACTATTTAAATGACCAAATACGGATCATTGACTTGAAATACTTATACGTAATTCTAGTCAGTGATCCTTTGTAATTCTAAATCAGTAATATTAGTAAATAAATTGGAGGTACAGGGATTCGGATGTGGCACTGATATGTTTATGCTTATGAACTATAAACATATATACATGACATGGTAAGCTGTGTGTCAGTGACGATACCCCCAAAGTAAATATGAAGGAGCCAACGTTTGTTTTGCATCGTTTCGAAAGCTAAGGCTATAAGAAATGTAGTTTTTGAAGTCGTTACCTACTCTTGGTTTAATATGATATTAGGAAAGGTGCGGGTATACATTGGAGCAAATTAACTTAGTGGAATGGTGAGGTGAACGCCTGGGAACGGGGTTACTGGTGGATAGTTTCACATTTGTTGACACACGAAATCCAAAGCATGTTGATCAGCTAGTTTTAATTGAACGCTGCTGTCAATGCTGCTGACGTCACAGCTGACACCAGTTCGGCACTAACGTCCCATAATGTCCATGTCTTTTGATAATACAACACTTTACACTGAAAGTGTTGTATTAACAAAAGTTCAGTAAAGGGCATGGTACGTAATAATAATAAGATAGATACAATAAGATAAAAAAGCACAGAAGGTGATAATAAATTAAACTAAAAGCAAAAGTAACTCAATATTCCTCCAAATACATATCAAGGGTTCAAACAACTGTGTGTGTGTGTGTGTGTGTGTGTGTGTGTGTGTGTGTTAACCCTTTCGACCATCTCTGACATGGTGCTCCCAACTTACACCATAAATAGCAATTGGATGAACTTTACCCCTAAACAGAAAGAAAATGGCTGAATGAAATTAATTTCATTAACCCTGCATTCAGTGCATTGTAAAGCCCCAACCACTGTTTTACCGGCAGCTTATCCAGTACAGAGAGGGCCCAACGATGGAGAAGGGCCTCAAAGAACAAAAGAAAAGAGAAATATCACGCTGGCGCGGCGGGCTAAGATCAAAGACGGGAGGTCAAACGTGATTTTAGGCCAATAATGGGCTTAACCAAGTGCACAAAGCTTTACTGACACATTTTTGCTTGTGTTTTATTTTTTCCGGTAGCATTGATTCACTGTGTGGCGCTGGAATTCTCCAGCAGTAGGAGCAAGGTAGAGGTCGGCATACACGTCGTAAGGTCTTGTTGCACTAATAAGAAAAGGCTGTGGAAGACAATAGAACCTTGCTCTCTTGCTTCATACCAGACATTCCTGAATGTCCTGAGCCACCCTGAGTACATGTGGGTTTGGTGCCACCCAGAAACTCACCATCCTGTGCTCTTCTCTCAGTGTGTGGCTTTGTCACGAGTTGCATCACTTCCTGTAACACAACATGTTTTCTTGTGGTCAGGGCGAGGAGCGGGCTGTACCCAATGCTGGAGATGATGAAGGCAGTCAATAAATGTGTTGTAGGTAAGATGTAAGAGCAATCATTAGAGTTTTATTTGTTGAGACAATTAGGATTTCAGACCATTCCCGGCTCATTTCTGATGTAATCTCTTCCCAATTTGCCCGGGGAATCCATCTCGCCTGTCAATCACAGGTGAGTGAGCACCTTTTCATATTGGGGTTGTTTATTTTCAAAGTCGTACTCTCTTCTGCTCTCTCTTTACAACTCTCAAATCTTACCTACAGCACCTTTAACTGGATAAACTGGGAGTTTAAAAAAGACCAAGCTACACAGAGAACACAAGGAGGCTGTTGTACATGCATCCTAACAGAAACACAAATAAGTTGTGACAACAAGGGGCAGAAAGGGAACTTTAAGAACAAGCAAACTGGTCACCAGAATGAGACATCACTCATCAGGTGACAGGAATCAAACGAGGAAACAAACTAAAGTGCATGGGGTTGGGCATGGTCGGGTATGAACGAGTGTGTGTTTGTGTTCCCAAAATAGTTGATGGAGATCAATTAAACAAATAAAAACATAATAATTATTACCACATTTAGTGGACTAAATCCTTGGCTAAATCCTTGTCTTCTGTACAGTGTGTGTCTAACCCTATAAAACCTCAATGAAGGGCCCTAATGAGAAAAACACCCCACAGCACACTACTCTCCTTAAAGCATCTAGCCCGACTTCAGGTATCAAATGCATCTTGCTAAAGTCTGCACTGTGGGTGAAGAACATGTTGGAGTTTAAATTAAAAGCAACACACACTGCTGTTTCTTGAGATTTGCTGAACTTGTCACTTTCTTATGAAATGACAAGGATCATCTCTGTTGTAAAAAAGGTAGATGCAGAGGTCCAGAAGAGCACTATTTGATTGATAAGGTCAAAGTCAAAGTGTTTTATTATCAGATTATGTGCACTAGGCCTATAATATGGCCTAGTAATATGGCCTATGCAATAAAATATGTAATGTTTTAACATGGCCACGATCAGCTCCATTTAAAAAAACACACACACATATGAGTGATAACAAAAATGAAAGTAAAGGTAATCTCTCATAAATATTTTATATCCAGCTTTGCTCTGTTCATTTCCTCCAAATTATAAGCAACCACACAATCGAGTTTCCATGGCAAAATACATTAGCCTACATTGCGCTACATTAAGCCCCACCCATCACCATGTGAATGTCCTACATTATGACATTACAACCACGTGAAGGTCCTATAGGACCTTCATGTGGTTGTAATGTCATAAAGGTGCTGTTATTGTTGGGCTGTCATAATGTATACATTATGATAGCCCCATCAATAACCATGTGAAGGTCCTACATTACAATCGCCCCAACGTGAAGGTCCAACATTACGATAGCCCCACCAATAACCATGTGAAGGTCCTACATTACGTTCCTTATCATCATCATAACTAGCATGTTATTATTGTGTGTAAAGGAGATCCTTCTCTGCCCTCATTGACAAAATTCAGTAGGCTTAACTGCTGAATATTTGCCATAAGTATCCAGAAAAACCTATATTCTGTTCCTCTGTATTTCTTCAATATAATGTGTGATTGTATAATATATTCTATATATATTTCTATATTGTAACTGAAACTATGGGACGGTGGGCTGATATAGTGTCATCAAATTAACTGTATGCTTATGTGCTATTGAAACAAACATGTTTGGGGAAGAAATACAACTCGTATGCTTCATGAGTGACTAACCCTTGCTTCATGGCATTCTATTTTTTTATATCAAATATCACGTTGGTTCAGTGGGCTGAGATCAAATGTGGGGCCCAAAAAATCTAGGAACACAATGCAGCCATTCAAGTGCACCGATGAAAACTGACAAGGGGAGAGTCAGTGTGTTTTCTTTTGGTCATCGTTGGTGGCTGAGTTATGGTGTGGAGTTTAAATTCCTCAGCAGAAGGTCGCAAGAGTTGAATGGGGTCCACAGAAAGTACATCGTAAGTCTTGCCAGTGAACTAATGAGAAAAACTCTCTTTTGCTTCATACCAAACATTCCTCCAGTCCTGTCCTATGACATGATTCAATGTAACATTGTGCTAAATTGATTATTGAATTCAATGTGTTGGTAATGCATGTGTACTGTCCTAACGTGTGTCAACATTTGCATAATGGATAAGACAAAACACATTCGCTACCACATAAATCTGTTTTGATCAAATGCATATTGCTTGAATGCATCCATGGAGACTATACGTCCAGTTGTCTGCGTCTGACCTCATAGGATGGTTGGATGAGAATCCCTTCAGCAGCGGAGATAGATAGACAGTCGGGGACACAATGTGCACAACAGTCATGACCCAAGATGAATGAAAGAAATACTGAGTAAACAGGACAGAAGATATGGAAAGCAGGAACTAAGAGGGGATAAAGAGGGAGTGTGTGTGTGTGTGTGTGCATGGTGATGCATCATTCCCACGTCAAGGACTCGGCAAACAGCACATCGTATCAAAATAACGTCTGAGCGAGCTCATCTCCAACTGCTACGGTCAACGTCAACACGATGATATGCTGCTGACTACTGTGTGTTTGAATCTGCACACACACACACACACACACACACACACATACACACACACGTCCTTGGCGTACAACTGGAAGGTTGTCTCCACATTTGCACATGAACTATGCATGGGTCTATGAGATGCATTTAAATGTCTAGATTTCCCTATCTAAAATATGGAAATGCCAACTAGTGGCCATTTTTATATGTTATGACGACAGACCCATTATGCAAGCGCTCACTTGTGGTGCGTTCTTCCTGATTTCGGCGTTTCAGGGTTTTTTCTCTTTTGGGGCTTTACCCGATGCTGTCACCTATTAAGTTGTGTATTTGAAGAACTGAGCAAATAGTTGGGCACTTGAATGTTTGCATTGGGTTCTTAGATATCCATTTGTGCTCCATATTTGATCTCAGCCAACTGAACCAACATGATTTTTTATACAAAAAAAATGTAATGATATGAAGCAAGTCATTATCATTACACAACAGTATTTACTATAGATTGTTTATTTCACAGCCCACTGACGCACATGAGAATACAATTAGTTGATGACACATTTGGAACACGACTATTAGTTCATCGTCCTAAGGTTTAAGTCTTTATGGTATTTGAAGATTATATTATACAAACACACATTGGATTTAATTTGGCAGAAAAAAAATGAAATGCAGATTTTCATTTTCATTTTTTTATATTTTACAGTTTAGCTTACATGATCAATCCATTTTTTTTAAAGAATTTTCTGTAAATGGAGGCAGAGAAGGATCCTCTTGACACACAATAATAACATGGTAGTCGTGACCGTGATAAGGAACAAACATTGCATTACATCCTAGGCCTAGCATTCACCTCACCCCATCTCTGTTATCTCTCCTTTGGCCTCTTATAGCAACAGCTGCAATGGTGTAAAAAGCTGTTTAATCTAGCTCTAATGTTGTGGCCTTATTTGACCCTTCACATGGTTATTGGTGAGGCTATCGTAATGTAGGACCTACACATGGTTATTGGTGAGGCTATCGTAATGTAGGACCTACACATGGTAATTGGTGAGGCTATCGCAATGTGGGACCTACACATGGTAATTGTTGAGGCTATTGCAATGTAAGACCTACACATGGTTATTGGTGGGGCTACCATAATGTTGGACAATGTATTTTGCTATGGACACCTGATTGTGTGTATCAGCGGTTGTTTGATTTGGTTTAAATTGTAGCAAAGCTGGAGAAAAATGCCTGTGTCTGGAAGGTATAAAATAGGTGTAAAGTACAATTTTAAGAATTTACTTGAACTGAGACTGAAAGACTAAAGCCTGGTTCTTCTGGACCTCCTGCATCTCTCACCTGCTATCCTTGCACTATGTATTATATAACTTTCGCTTTCATTATCAATTAGGTGCATATTATTTTTTTA
The DNA here is from genome assembly GCA_027123675.1 of Molva macrophthalma. Classification (NCBI taxonomy): domain Eukaryota; kingdom Metazoa; phylum Chordata; class Actinopteri; order Gadiformes; family Lotidae; genus Molva; species Molva macrophthalma. Next base: position 1,986,107 of record JAOPJO010000139.1, on the reverse strand, counting down.
CAACAGAGATTATCATGTCATAAGAAAACATAATGTCCATGTTATACTGCGCATTATTGATAATAAAACAATTTGGCTTGACTTTATCATTGTTATAGAAAGGTTCATTTCCCGGTTCAGCAACTCGTAAAAAAACAACACAGTACGTGTTAAAGTACAAGCTTAAACCTGTTCTTCATCGATTTTACAAAACTTACTATGCATGTGTCTATGAGATAACCACCAACCCCCCAACCCCCCCTCTCTTTATCAGCTACAACAATCGCCTCCCAGACAGCCGTATCAGATAGGGATAGTTGCTCTAAGGATATGATAGAATATGTTTCAGAACAAAACTTTGACAGGAGGAGACGACAACCATACATCTGCCATTTTCAGCAAGCCCAACCATTTTGTTGAACGGGTCCCGTATGTTTGACCCACTAACACAGTTGTATAGGCATTGATACTTAAGGGGGCGGAGTCTGTGTTGTTCAAAACACTCCATCCGTCCTCATTTTGCGGCTTCAGATTTTGTTTCCTGCCCTGTTTTGCGTTTATAATCGCTACACTTCTTAGCGCTTTGATTACAACGGACGTCTTTGTTTTATTCCGCCGCGTTATACGATGTTGCTTTCTATGTTCTATACAGCGCGAACGACCTATTTTTTGCTACATTGTTCCATTAATATCTCTAGCAGTCTCCCAGTGCTGTTGAAGAACATGGACTACTAAAAGCCGCATAAATGCGACTGCAATCAATCATCCGTCTTAATTTAGAAATCGAAAAGGTAAGAATACGAAAACGAAAATATATGAAACAAGTAACGTTAGTTTGTGTGTGTCGCTGCAGCAACTGTTCAAGGGGAGCCTACACGGCAGCTGCAGTCTATTGTCCCGCCTAGTGGGTTCCGATTGTGAATCCCGATCATTGCACAGTAGTTTCTTGTGAATTAAATATTTAAGAATCACAATACAAAATATTTGTATCCGCGCATAGTTCAACGTATAGAAAATGGCGACGTTGTTTACCAAATTAAACGCTGTTCTTCAATATTTCCTGTTGCATAGTGGTCCCAACAAGATATAGTTAGTGCTCTATGGACCAAAACAAATTATGCTCTTGCTCTCGAGTTTCTGTCTCAAGTCTGAATACACCGATTAAAACAGAGTTCCCCTGTTTGGTGATTTAGTTTGCCCAGCATTTTTGTTGTATGAAGGCATGAAAAGGGTTTGTTTTCATACCGTCGTTGACATTAAAATGTATTCAACCTTAGTGGCCTCATCGAATATTGTTTTGTTTTTGTGCTTGGCTTGCTATTACTTTTCCTATATTTCCATATTCAGTCTACGTGTTTTGTTGGAATGTGCTTTGTTTGCCTAACATTTATCTACGTTACTCTGTGCACGTAGCCTGGCCTGCGGTGTGGTCGAGATGAAGAACCCAGGTGCACCAGAGAGCCGCCGGCTCGCCCATTTACTGGACGATGCTCTGCTCATGGAGGCGCGTCACTGGAAGGTCCCTCTCCAAAAAGGCGAATGCATCCAGGTGACTTTTAGGAATAATTAGCGTTTAAAGTTGCAGTCTTTAGGATTTAGTGGCATCTAGCGGTAAGGTTGCAGATTGCAACCAATTGAAACCACCCCCTCCTTCCTCACTTTCCAAGACGTAGGGGAAGTTACTGGGGCATGTACTGGCCTGTTAGGGGCCAGTAGGTACTTCCCACAATGATGTCATTGTCTACAACAGCATCAGTAGCCAAGTGTCAAGCGATGAGTTTAATAAATTGTATTTAGTCCGTAAAACTAGGTCACAGCTTACAAGTAGTTAGCGATTATGATTTAATTCATAATTAATCCGCATTGTGGTAGAGCGTTTTGTTCGTTCTGTGCTACTGAAGAAACATGATGGGCTCTGTTGAAGAGTAACCCTCCCAAAGCGAAGTTAACGATAACACAATTATTCTTATTATGATACACTAATTAAAACCACCAGTCACTGGCACGCTGATTAAAATGTTGGTTGCGTTCCACAGACGGGTAGAAAGGCAAGGCTTAATACAGCTATGCAACATCTGTTTGTCGCCCGAACACACCTGGGGTTTTTGGTCGGACTATCATCGTAATCCTATGGGCGCTAGCTCCAGTGATGAGATGCATGTGTTGACCGCTGGTTCTTCATCTTGCTCCTCACTCCGACCTGCAGGGCACACACATCAGCCTGTCTGAACACCACGATGTGGTGCTGTGGCTGGGAGACATGGGCCGACTGTTCCACTTCCTCCCCGAGACCTTCGCTCTGGGCGTGTGTGTCCTCAACCGCCTTCTGTCCAAAGTGAAGGTAGGTGGCTGAGCCGTAGGATGCTCAAAACACATACGTGTAGGCCTTTATATCTCATTATTCTATATCCCATTTTGACATGTAGGCACTTGTCATTTTTAGCACTGATGGTTATTTTATCCAAAGATAATCCGACTGCCCGTGAATTTGAATACATATATATTTTTAGATGCGGATAAATGAGCATCCTGCTGAAGCATGCCTACAGGCAGGCTACAGACATTCGGGTTCGAACCCTGAACCTTTTGGTGGTGGCAGTCCAGCACCAAACACCTAACCACTAGGCTATCCTGCCCGTAGTACATCTTGTGCAACTCGACACCAAAACGTGTGTCCTCCCCTGTTTTAGGCTCAGCCCAAGTACCTCAAGTGCATAGCCTTCACCTCCCTGATCCTGGCAGCTAAAATCAATGAGGAAGACGAGGTGAGCTTTTATCAATCAATCGATTTTATTTATTTGATGTCAAATGCAGGTAGAAACTTATACAGCCTAATAGTCGATAATATGCTTCCCTTGGAATACACACACATTTTTAACTGCTCGTTCTAGGTTACCTGGAATGTCCTTGGACATACCCAGTAAATACAGATGGTCTATGTGTTAAACCATGAGCAATTTTACCAAATTATTGTCTTAAAAAAGTGACTAAATCACGGCATGCTAACAGATGAGGCTGATCTGTGTCGTATAATGGATTGGAACTTTTTTTTTAACTACTATTACTTGTATTACTACTACTACTTCTACTACAACTACTAGTAGTACTAAGAAACACAGTACATCGCGGTTTAGCAAGACCTGGAAAGTTGGCACCAATTTTTGGCAGTCACAAAAGATGACAACGTTATTTCAGAAAAGGGTTTTTATTCATGTTTCTCGTCTTGTTGTAACAGGTGATAGGCTCTGTTAAGGATCTGGTGGAGCGGAGCGGCTGCCATTTTTCCACCGCCGAGATTCTTCGCATGGAGCGGATCATTCTAGACAAGCTGCACTGGGATCTGTACACAGCGACACCGGTGGATTTCATTCACATAGTAAGTCAGGATATCTGCACGCAAGACGCAACGAAGCACGAACGCCATTCGTATCTTATTATCTTCTTCTTTTTTTTTCGCCGTCAACCTGATTGGTCAAACAATGCTTTTTTTTTTGTTGTGTTTCGGTCACACGAGGATGCTACAGTTAGTGCCAGAAAAAAGAAAAAGAAAGAAACAACACTTGCCATCACAGTGAACCGTATTTAAACAATTAAAAAAATGGCTGTTTTAACGGAAATACGGGCACCGTCCGTAGAGAGCCCAAACGCATAATATTTAGTTCACCGGGAATACTTGAACCAAACAAAAGCACTGTGAGAAAGTGGCGTGTGATGCCCCAGAGGGTCCTCCAGTTAAGTAGAAGTAACGAAGGTGAGTCCGACAACAAAACGTACAAAAATTTAACTCAGTTAATTAAAAATCCTCAAAATACAATTGTAGTGATGTTTTACTTTTGGAGAGTATGGGAACATCCCTAGTATACCAACATGCACTTGTGACAACGAAAACAACATAGATTCTGTTACACGGTTTCTGTCTAACCAAACATATAAATAAATCTAACGTAAAAACATTATATTTCAGGCACTTTTCTGACAAACTCAAAGACCTAGCACTACAGTGGGAATGCTACACTTTTGTGACCAGTGAAAGTGTATTTGATACAAACAAAAGGCCTTAAGCTCCATGTCTAGTTATTAGTTATGTTTATGGCACCTCTGTTGTACACAAAGTGAAACTGTTCAACAATAATGTATTTATGCTTCTCATAAGAAAGACCACAAATTAGCTCAACTTGCCATCCCAACTGGGACTGCACTACAAAATGCTTTTAGATCCCCTCTTTCTCCTTGTACTCCCGTTTGGCTGGGGGCAATATTCAAATCTACGCCTGTGCAAGTAATGATCTTTAGGTTTAAACCTTCAAAAGAATATTTAATTTTGTGAACAAAACTGGAGGCACGTCTGTATCTACATAAACGCTTTGGAGGGGAAAAGTGTTGCGAGGTTCTCAATACAGATCGACCAGATAATGAAGTGCTGTATTGTAAAACAGCTGGACAGTGATGAGAACTCGACCCATTAAGCATTTTTCACCTTGAGTTATTTATGATTATTTCATTGTTTGTTTTATTTTGACCTCTTATCTGTGTTTGACGGCCCCACGCGAGTCCAGTTGGCAGTCTCTCTGGTCTTGAACCTCCACTGTTCCGTTTGGTGGAACAACAATTTGCATGCTAAATGCAGAATATTTTGTCAGAACGAGTTTGTCTTCTGTTTTTGACTAACCGTCATCCAACCCCTTCAACCGCTTTTTTTGCTTTGAGCAAACCCTTTCTTTTTCTAATTTGTGTTTCTTGGCTGCGGGGGGGCAGAACGGTCATCATTGCCGCTATACTCATTCTGCTAATCCTCTGGATCACACTGAAACCTGTCAGTGTTAAATACAGCTACACAAACACCAAATGCCAATTTGAACACTAAAAGTTGATGTGACAAACATATCATGTTTGATAATTGGCTTGAGCACTGCGTTAGGCTTTGGGTTGTTCATTTTCAATTCCTGTCCAGGCAACGTGTGTGTGTGTGTGTGTGTGTGTGTGTGTGTGTGTGTGTGTGTGTGTGTGTGTGTGTGTGTGTGTGTGTGT
>JAOPJO010000139.1:1935598-1950890 GCA_027123675.1 Molva macrophthalma | reverse complement strand
CACACACACACACACACACACACACACACACACACACACACACACACACACACACACACACACACACACACTAAACCGACCCCACTATAAACAAGCACCGATCAATATCTCCCTGTGTTAATATCCATCCATCCATCCAGCTGCTGGCCTTTCAGTTCCTTCCAAACCTTTGAACTGTGCTTCTAGTGTTATATGGCTCAGCAAAGCATTTCCTGGTTGTTCGGTTTTTTCCTCTATGCCATCATATTTATATGATCATATTTTTTTTTTCTATTGGTATATTGTGACAATTCATTTTGATTGCAAGTCAACCTAGCCCTTAAACATGGACAATCCCATTTCCGAAATAGGCCTGCACAATTTGGTGTAAAGACATTATACCAACAAACCGCTCACATAACAATCATCAATTTCCGCACATGAGTAAGTCAGCAGCATAGACTGGTGCATGTCAAGCGGTCTAAATGGGACGTGAACTTCCATTCTCCAGAGGCAAAAATCCATATCTGGTGCACGCATCATCATACCCCGAGTGTCAATTCACTTCAAGTCAAAGGGCATTAATAGCCCAACACGGCCGGCCCAGTGTGCTGCTTGAGCACAGCAATACAGGGCACATTAAGAGCAGCAAGAACAATAGCAAATAGGCCCAAGAGATGAGTCAGTCGTTTCCTCACCCTCTCGCTTTTCATTTGCCACCTCATTTCATTCATGGCTTTGTCTTGTTCTTCATATCTCTTGACTAGCATATCGGCTTACTCTTAAAAAGGCCAGCTACAATAATGTGTGGTTTAGTATGGGGTCATTGATGAAATTCAGCCGAAGAGTATAAAACCTTGTCTGGCCTTTATTTGCCATTTCCAAGTAAGGCTGCTGAACTGTTTTTAAATGGAATAGGTTGGCTACAAAACAACCCAATACAATTTGTATCTAGATAGAAAATCACCTTCTTAAACAACTACCTATATCATTAAACACAAACACGATCAGGTTGTGATAGGTTCTCAATAATGCTAAGACAAAGCTAAAGGTAAATAAGCCATCAGACAGCAGCTAGCCAGAAGTAGATGCTTGCGCCGCAGATGGTCGCTTCTTAGTCATCCATGAGACGAAAGATGAAAAACTGTTCCATCTCCATTTATAATCACACGCGCACACACACACACACACACACACATGCGCACACACCCCACAATTCGTCACCCAAGCCAAACAGGGAGGACAAGAAAACCATCATCAACAAAAGAGGATGCCTGGTTTTCCCTAGAGAACAGTAGAGCAGTGCACTCATCCGTCATAAGCCTGTCTAAAACACACCTCGTCCTTTACACCAACCCAGTCAAGGAGGACATTAAGGGAGTCTGTACGCAGACGGCCTAATTACCTGAGGACACAATAGGGAGACGCCTTGTTTACGCAAACGAGGTGTGGCTGTTTTGTAGTACTCATCAATGAGGAATTTCATATAACGTTTGATGAAAAAAGCTTTCTAGGTTTAAAAAAACACAGAAAGCTATAAAAAAAAAAATATAGAATTAATATCAGCTGCCTTTAGCTAGGTCAGTTCGTGCCATGCATTCAATATGCGTAATGATCACTGCCTAGGTCTACTCTTGTGTTTCGTCTGTTGGGTTACTGTGTGGTTGTATTCAACATGCTGCACCCCCAACGGGACAATACAATAATATTGAGCTTAACATGGCCTGAATGAATGTGTATTGGTTTGGAACACACTTTTAAAACATAGAAATAAGGAAAGCCAATGGGTGATTTTAGTGTGAAAGAGACTACAAAAGTTAAAGTTAGTATGTTGAAGATTAAGTCAATACAGTCGCCTACTTCCGTCTTCTGGTCTATTTTTAATAATTATAGTTTTATGTTATTTGGCATTTATCTCGTGACCAAAAACGTCCTCGCATGACCCTTATGAGGTCATGAAGTAACAGGAACCTTGATGGTATGTATGATTGTCATGCTACGGTGCGGTTCCATTGTACCACCATGGTCTGGCTATTGTAGTTTGTCGAACATTGCAGAACAATTATTCTTCATAACATAATAATGAATATTCTAAATATACCAAGTATGTTTTGTGGAGCACATCTTTGTTCTGAGGTAAAATAATTAGATTTTAATTTTTTTTAACAAAATAAATTCAGTTTTACCTTCCTCCCCTCCCTGATTAATGACCAACTTTCATATACATTCTTTGTTTAATTTGTAAACGAATGTGAATATTGGCCTAAACACATTTAAAATTAGAGGTCTAAATGATATACATGATTTTGCAGTCTGTGAAATCAGTTAGGCCTACACGAACAAAAATATCTTCTGATGAGTCAATGTCACATGCCTGGGCCTATAATCAGTTTTAAATAATTAGAGAAAGATAACTTTTAATGCGTCACCTTTACAAAAATAGTATATTCAGCGTATGCAAATATTTATAGTTTGAATTTGCACACCTTCCAGCAATTTGATGTTGCTAATTTGGCTGGCGTTATGGTGCATGCAATGTTCTGAGGGGTCACTGAGCATGTTACATGCTAGAGGAGCCATTGGCTGTGTAATTATATAACCATAGCCCCCATCTCTCACACTGTAAACATCTAGGGCTCTCCATCGGCTCCATCTCTATCCAGTTGTAAACCACTGTGTATACATTGACCGCCTCTCTTCTGGTCCAAAATTATTTATTCTAAGCCCCGCTAGCTGACAACAACCATGACCAGATATAATTGACGTGGGACAAGCACTCAACCAAACGGACATCCTCAATGACTGCTCAATATAATCAACCGGTGCCCATGAGGGACAAAAGCCAGGGCTAATTTTGTTTTACTTTCTTTATGCTAAGGTCTGCAAAATGCATCTTTCAGATCAAAGAAAAGCATATTGAAGTCAACCATTTGCTAGACAGATAATACTTGCAAGCAGTAAAAGAAAAAAACACAATGTTGTTAATTGAGGGTCTGTTTTCACAGTTATCTGTATAGCTGGTTCAACTTCATTCACAACATTCCACTTAACATGCATACACCAATCCCTGCAGTAATACTTTGCCATTGTATGTATTCTTCTCCATAGCCAGTCCTGGATGGCCTCCTTATACTTAGTGATGTAGTGGACAGGTGTGTGCACATAATCTATTTGTATCCATGTCAGTGGATGAGTGTTTAGCAGCTCCCATAGCTGTATATTTGTTTTGACCAAACTAGGTGAGCGCATACAAACTGCACTAGCTAGGTAGCTTTCTCCAACAGTTCCCACAACCTAACAAATCCACAAGTTTACATTCTGTGTTTACGCGCCACTGCGAATGCTAACCAACTTGTGACTGAGGCGCGTAGTTAGAATGTACGTTGTATGAATGTACATAGTTAGAATTCTGTGCAACGTCAACAATTAACCTGGGGTCTTACCAAACCGGCTAAATCCTTTAAGGATACTGTATGTATGTATGTATGTATGTATGTATGTATGTATGTATGTATGTATGTATGTATGTGTGTATGTATCTTTGTATGTGTGTGTGGGTGTGGGGGGGTGGATATATACATATACGTCTGTGTGTGCGTTTGTAATGTATTCAAATTAGAAAAACGACAAGCTTTGGAATATTAATTCACATAATCAAATTGTGTTTCTCATTATGTCATAGTAGGTGATATCCCAATTTCCACAATTGTATAAGCCAATTGCATTCTAGTTATTCTAGTGACTGGGGATATATCAACTGTATGATGTGCAGGCATGCATGCTAGCTGTTCATTTCAGTAGATCGTGCTAAAATGCAAAATTGGTATTATAAAGGGAATAATCTTCTATAGGAAGTTGAAAAAAAAACACAGAACATCACACCTTTTTGCGTATGCACAGACAAACTAATAAGTGTTTGATGAAAACATTGCCATTCAAAGCATGAATGGCAATATAAACGGACAGGCTAGGGGACAATATGCACACAGTATTTAAAGCTCCCCACAATCATACCGTTAACATACAATGTATGGCAAATCTGCCACGCATTCAGAATAATGAGTCAGTGATGCGAGTCTCTGATATTTGCCAAAATATCAGACATTTCTTCTGAAGGAACACAAACCAATGATTACAGAATCTGCTCACTCCATTCACCGCAGATTAAGCTTTGCTACGAATGCTGCTTCCACACCGTTATCAATAACTACGAAGTATTCTGTTTTGCAATCGTATCACGCCGCGAAACGACCTTAAAGAAGTAAAATGCTGTGATGTTTACTTACTGAAAATATGTCAACGTCTGTGGCAGCCATGGTGCGGAATGTATTGTGTTGCTATTAAGCCGAACAGGGGCGAAGGGGAGCAGCCCACGTCTCACTCTCTCAGTATCCTATAACTACTAAAGGAGACTAGCTGACAGAGAGGAGGGTACAGCCACTGGGCAGGCTCCAATATGGCTACTTCCTGGAAACTCCCATTGGGTTGAGGAATGTCATGCTGCACATATTGCAAGCCAGGACACGAGAGACAGAGCAGTGGCGCAACGCTCGTGTGACTTAAGTATGGTACGAATGTAATGTCGCTCCACATCGGCACGCCTGAGCGCAAAACAGTTATCTGTAGGGTTTACGTCCATTACATTTCAACAGAGGCGATTCGCCTGTACTACGCGCTGTTGGGATTTGTAGTTTAATTGAAAACACAGCTACTGCTTCCTGTCATTCCAACCCAATCGTCAAATCCCAAACACTTTTAAATAGCACATCCATAATCCAAATGCCACGGAACATATTAATGGATTTACTCATACACACAATGTACTGTTTTCAAAATATCCCAATAAATACGGTTATATACGGCTATCTTTCCATTGGCTTTACTGTTTATTTTTAGCAACATGATAATATACAATATTGGGGCTAGTACGATTTTATAAGAACTTCATTAAATTAATAAATGTCGCACCCCTACCTCTGAAGTTTATAAATTGTATATATAATATGTATCTTAATAATTTGGACAATTAGGCCAAAAATTAGGCCTATCATAATATAATATGACTACTGTTAAAGTTCTTGATGGTGTATTTTCGTTATCCAAATAATGGAAATTACATTAAGTCTACATGACATACATATTATATCAATGTAGTCATTTAGAATACTTCATTTCTGACTTTTCTGACTTTTGAAATTGAAGTAACTTCAATTAATATTGGGGCAAATGGGCTAATTACTACTAATTTGAGAGCAGAATAGGCCTAGTTATTGGTTGAGAAAAAGCTGTTCATAAGTGATATAGTGCTAGTGCCCCAACAAGTACAATACATCACACGAAATAGGCAACGTTTCTAGCTTATTACAGTTGAATGTGGAGGTTACCACCACACGCCCAGGGAGGCATATTTTATTCAAATAGTTTCCACGTCTGCACCTTCCCGGAAACATCAGGTAGCGCGTCTACAGGTAGGCTTGTGTCTATGCGATCCCTAAAGTCAACTACAACAAAGGTATGTGAGGTTGCCACTTATTGACGTTTAACACTTTGTAGCTTAAGTCAATGTTATCATAGAATGGAGATTACACAGGAAAAGGTCGCGTCTTTGTTGATCGAGGGAAATGGCAAAGTGAAGAATTCCGATTTACTGTGCTGGTTCAAGGGCTGTTTTAACTCCAGCGATCCCGTAGAGAAAAAGCAGAACAGGGATCTCTTTAAACGGATTGTCAACACCCTCGCCGTGGTGAAGGAGATCGATGACGTCAAGTACGTTGTCCTGAAAACAAAGTATCATCATTTATTAACCGAGAGTCAACATGGAAATCCTCTGGAAAAGAGTGAGAACTACGAGTCTCGCCAACCCGGAGTGCACACACCTGCGCGGCGCGAGAGAACAGAAAAGCATGGGGACGAGGTAGGAGGAGAACACTCGAATTCTTGTGTTTCTCAACAACCATTAACAACCTCACCTGTTAGTGATGCTAACTCTGAAGAAAACCAACTACACTTGGCTAGAGACTCTGCTGCTTCAGCCATAGAGTTAGCGTTGAAAAGGACCAACTTTTCGGACTTCAAACTCAAAAAAGCCTTCCACTGCGAAATAGGTCAGGGTTCAAAAACTAACGTCCCCAACACCAGAAAATCATATGGCTTGCCTCTGAGGATGCCCCCAACCGACACAAAATCCGAGATCCATAACCTCAAATGCATCTCAGATGACCCAAGCGAAGAAGGAAACCCGTCCCCCCCAGAGACCCTCAAGGGCCTGCCACCGAAGACCCCCCAAAGCCACTACACCCCCAACACCAGAAAATCCTATGGCTTGCCTCTGAGGGCGCCCCCAATTGACACAAAATCCGAGATGCATAACCTCAAATGCATCTCAGATGACCCCAGCAAAAAAGGAAACCTGTCCCTACCAGGGACCCTCAAGGGCCTGCCACCGAAGACCCCCCAAAGCCACAGCTCGCCGCTGCTAGGGCGGGCGGTGAAGATCACCAAAACCTCCCAGGAGGAACCCGTCAGGGACCCCCGCTTCACGTCCGCGGTTCCCCTGGAGGCGACGGAGCACGAGTGGCTGGTGAAGTCGGCGGCGGGCCAGTGGGGCCAGGTGTACGGCCTCCTGCTGCAGGACAACCAGCTGGTGGAGAAGAGGGACTTCATGTCCGGCTTCACCGCCCTCCACTGGGCCGCCAAGTGCGGCAACAGCGACATCCTGGCCAAGATGATCTGCGCCTCCCGGGAGGGGGGGGCGGACGTGGACGTCAACGCCCGGACGCACGGTGGCTACACACCGCTGCACATCGCCGCCCTGCACGACCAGGAGTTCGTGCTGGGCATGCTGGTGCGCGAGTTCGGGGCGGACGCCAGGCTCCGGGACAACTGCGGCAAGAGGGCCTACCACTACCTCCACGGGGGGATCACGGGGCAGGTGAGGGAGCTGCTGGGGGAGCCCAGAGCGACGCAGGCCCCCGAGGAGCAGGAGGATCCCCGGCAGCAGCAGCAGCAGGACAGGGAGGACGCGGACCTGTTCAAGGGCCTGCACACCATCAGCCGCCTGTTCCAGCCGTACGCCATCGGCACGCACAGGAAGAAGCACAAGCACAGGCCAGAGATTTATTCGCTGAGCGAGGACCCCCGAGAGGAGAGCGAGTAGAGCAGAGCAGAGGCCCGCTTTAAGGTGCTGGAGGTCAGATTTGAGGTGTTGTAAAGAGAGCAGTCTACTTCCTCCCTTTCTAGGTTTCGCCGCCATTGAGAAGCGTTGCATTTCACGTACCTGTGATTGACCGGCAAGATGGATTCCCTGAAACAAATAAGGGAAGAAATGGCCTCATTGGTCAGAAATTAGTCGGGAGCATTCCACAATCGAATCTGGTTCATACAGAGTCAGGGGCCATCAACTGTAAACAGATATTCTCACAGAGCATTTCACTCATTAATTGTTAACATATGGCTATGCCAATTCTAACTAATTAAACTCAAATAGCTCTTAAGTCTAACCTACAGCACCTTAAAACATCTGAAGAGATTTGTTTTGCTCTGTTTTAATGTATTCTATTTGACTGACGTTTTTGATCTATTCGCAGTGCTCCTTCAAGCGTGATTTATCCTGCAAGTGTGTGATTTCTGCCTTTTTATAAATATTGCCTTAAATAACACTCAAATAGTTTCCACAGTTGTGTTATCATTCAACAGGGAGAGAAGTTATAAACACTTTTATCAGATGTGGGGTTTTTGTTGTCAGTTACTTTCAAGGGGAAGGGAAGCCACAATCAAAGTCTTTCGTTCAGGATTGCTGCCTTTGTTGAACATTAGGGCGGGTACTTTGATGAAGACAAGCTACATTATGGACTTTATGAAGAATGCACAAATTCTGTCTGTGACCAGAGAGGCATCATATCACTTGTTTTTCCAAAAGTATCGTTTTTTAAGTCTTTATCTTAGCCATGTCAGTTTGATAGAAATGTGCTGCTTAAACACGAGTAGACCGTAAATTAACATAATGCATGAATCTATGTGCAATTCCATAGACATTTAGGTGTTTTTTTTGTGTTCAAATCCATAACCTTCTATAATTCCTACAAATGTAATTGTCAATAGCCCATTGATTCAAAATCGAATGATTCTTCCTCCATGTCCATCTTCGTCTTCCTCAAATCTGCATTTGTCCAAGTCACCTGAAGATTAAGAAGAATTACTTTGGATCTGCGGTTTGGTCGTACTATGGGCAGGCATGGTGGTGCCTGCCCAGTCTAACTTCTAGACTCCTATGAAGGATCTGCTGGCAAAGCCATTGTGTTTTTCTTTGACACTATCTCCGACCACGTTTCTCTTCAGAATTTCAATGTAAACTACAACTAATGAGGGAGGGTTTCAAATGTGCACACGTTTGTAAGGGATATCCTGTTTTTACTTGGTATATCTTCGTTTGTTGGGTAATCCTTAGAAATATGCACACGTTTGACGTTTGACTGAAAAAAAAAGTACATTGATTAATCATTTGTATGCATAATTATATAAATAAATGTATCGCACTAGTGAACACTGAACGTTTCCTTGGGAATGGTGGGGTGTACATTTATCAGGTTCAGTTAATAAAGCACTTTGGAGATTTGAATTCCTCTTTCAAAGAATGTCAGTGGTTTAAATGGCTAATCCCTGGCAGGACCTCCTCCTCCACACTTGCTTTAAAGATCATTTTAATATCATTAGTCTTCCTGAGCGAGCCAAAAAGGTTTCTCTACAGCCTGGCTCACACCCAACTCCTGGCTGTGTGTCTGGTCTGAGACCGCTCTCGACGCTGAATCACACTGACTGATGGGCTGACTGGATGGATGTGTGTGCGTGCTTGTGTTTGTTGTCGTGTCATGCATTTGTCATGTGGGTGTATGCATGGCGTCATCTGATCCACCAGAAACTAGAATCGTTTTTGCTTCCCGTGAGTTACCCTTTGACTTTTCATTATAATTGACAAACAAAAAAACATTGCCATATATCATTATGTTGGTTTCATAAAGACAAATTAAAAGAGAAACAGTGGGCAAAGTTGAATACATTCCAAGGTAGAAGAGTTTCCTCTTTCACTTTTTCCACTGTCTGTGTATTTACGTATTTCATGACGTTAGTTCCATAAAGACGAATGAAGAGAGAAACCGTGAGCTTTAAAAAGTCGAGGAGTTTCCTCTTTCTCGTTTTTTCCCATTTCCTGTGTGTTTCTCTTTTTGGTCTTTCTGTCTCAGCCAAACTGTCACACTCACTGTCTATAACAGCTGTTCCCCTTTCCAGCCTTGGGTCCTTCCCTCCCTCCCTCCCTCCCTAACTCCCTTTCCCTGTCCTTCTCTCTTTTTTTCTCATAATGTCCCACCCAGAGGAGCGATGAACGATCGCTCTCAAGTCACATGACTCCCATCCCCAGGGCCCCTAATGACCTCTTGGTCTGATGCAGTTAGACATACAGAATGATAAGGTCAAGGGAAAAGATGGAACCACTGTCTTTTTACAAATTTTTCAGTGTAATTAAAAATCTGTTGACAATAAGGGTGAATTGCTATGATGAGGTCCTTGTGAGGGTAAAAGAGTGTCTGATATATTTTCCTTCATGCATCTTCTTTCTTGAGTTACGTGGTTGGTTGCTTCCACTCTGGTGGAAACTCAGATTGAGATAATGGTATATAACTAGATGTATAATATATGCCGGTTCAACTTCATATTTTATACACCAGTATCATTTATGTCCCTCCCTCCTATACAGAACAAAATATGAGAATAGAAGGAGTGCTTTGGTCTTTAGTATAGATAATTTCCTGTGTCTCTCTCATTTGTCCCCAAATGAGATGGATTCACTATCGGCACTAACACAACAAAAATGTTAAGAAAAACACATTCCATTCGTGAGCTAATAATAGACGGTTATTTACACGCACATAAACAATCTGGGAGGCATTACAAGTTCTGACCAAATAAAACGGCCCGTTAGTAATTCTCAACAACGAGCGATCTCCACATTCTATCAACAATAATCAAAATATACACATTTGGGCCTTTAAGTATTCTGTATATATAGTGAGAATGTGGTCGTATTCAACTCCACTGTACAGTAAAGGTTGAGGAGAGGAGTTGATAAGAGTAAAAAAGTCCATTCCATCTTCCTTTAAAAAATCCCCCCTATTAGGAGGACAATCTGTCTGAGCACCACCATGTTCTGGCCAAAAAAACACTGACCACACATTCTTGGATACTCCATGGGGATGGGTCCTCTTGTTCCCGGGCCATGCAATGTCCCCATATAAGGAGTCACTCTTAGCTATAGGAAGCTAAACTCTCTTCACTCTTTTAATTTAGTCATGTTTTCCTATTTTATAAACGTTTAACTGCACTTGACTATGAAAAACACACAAAAACACCTGCACATTTTCTTTGCTGCTGTAATAAGACTGTTAGCTCTTTTTTTTCTGTAATTCACACAAGACTCACTGAAACTCACCACCTAATGACTTGGTTGGATAATTTCCGTTTACGCCAAAAGAGGGCAGTAAAGAGCTAAATGACCAAATGAAGAAAAGTTATTACGACTTGATAAAGAAAGCTTTTTCGAATAGTTCTTAACCTTTGTATTCTTCTCCTAAACATATTTCCAAATCATTTCAAACAAATATGATTTAAACAATAACAATGCCACCATTTGAGAGGAAGGATCTTAATTTATTCACAATATTATAAACAGTAGGGAAATTCACAAATCCAACAGAGGGTACAAAACTACCATATCAAACAAGGAATGCACACCAAATAAAAATAGTACAGCAAGAGATTTTTTCTTTCAGAGGAAGACTGTTGTGTAGTGTTGTGACTGTGTAGCTTTTGGGCAGTTTCTGTTAACGTCAGTGTCACTTTCCCTCCACTACTTGAGACGAAACACCCAGCTAAACAAACATTACCATCCTACTTCCAATCCGGCCCATGCTCCGTCGACTACCACAAAAGGAAAGAAACTCAAACCACCTGGGAAGTGGCCGATTGTCAGTTAGGATGCATACATAGCAAGAAGTAAAAAAAAACAAAAAACGGAAAAGTACCATTGCTCGAGAATAAGAATGAGCTCCTTTCTTTGTTGGTGTATTTCAGTCATTCTATACCTCCTCTCTCTCCCTCCCTCCCTCCCTCCTCCCCTCTCTCCCTCTCACTCTGAGTGCGAGGCCAAAGATTTGGCCTTTCACATGCATAAGGAATTCCAACTGTTCCCTATAGGAAACAATGCAGAGTCCCCCTTTCTCTCTCTCCCTCTGCCCCTTCTCTCCCCTCCCAGAGAGGCAGTGCATGTGTGCAAAGGCCAAAACAAACATGTGTTTGTTTAGCCAACTCCACCGGACAAGGAGGTCAATCTCCACAGAAATGTTTAGCGGTGGTGAAGGGAGGAGGGGGGAGGAGGTCTGTTTAGCAGAAAACATTGGAAAAAAATGTATGCAACAAAAACAAAGAATGGATATTAAAGGAGAACACAGTGATTTGTTTTTTGAAAATTGTGAATAGATTCTTTTCATTCGAGGATAATTAGGGAATGATCGTTTTAAACCAATTTGTGCCCCAATTATAATGTTTACGAAACGAGGGGTTATTGCGAAACTAGGACAAAGTATTGAAAATAATGTTTAAGGAAGAATTAAAAAATATATTCAAGTATCTTAAGTACCATAGGAGGACACTAGGGAATATAAAGGGTGGTGTTGTTATTTTTAGGTCAATTTCAGTTTCACAAAAAATAATTTAAAGGAAAAGATTAGAATCAGTTTCAAGACAAAAATGTCAATGAGCCAATAATTGTCAAATGAACTGCCCATTCTTCTGTCATCATCGTCATCATATGAACACAAAGTCTGCCAGCCTGATACTCCTTCAAGAAGGGTAGTCCTTCTTTTAAAGTCCCTTCTCAAAGATTCTTCCTTGTCCCTCCATCCTTCTGAAAGTTATTTGTCCTTGCTCGCTTTAAGTTTTATGTTAAAGGGGTAGTCTTCCAACCATCCTTTGAATATTGGGCCAGTTGAGACTGTAGTTGTGATAAAGAGCTATACAAATGAATGTGGAACATCCATATTTAAAAATCTATTAACATTACGGAAAACAGAACATGGAAATAAAAGAAAAAAAGAAAATGGGGAACGAATTGACTTCAAAGTAGTAAATAGTGTTTTGAAAACAAACTCGATTTGAAGAAATGTGCATTTTTTCATCATAACAAAGTGCTTTTTTTCATTCAACTTTTTTGGTTTTTATACCTAGTGCCATAACCTGAAACATATTTTAAAAAACAAAAATGACATTTTAACAACGGATGATATCCTCAACACCTTAACTACATCTAACTGAAATTACATACAGCACCCTCGCACAGGCTTGTCTTACTGCTAACTGACCACTCTTCAAGGTCCAGATACATTCTTAAAGCTTATAGTGTGTGTGTGTGTGGGGGTGTGTGTGTGTGTGTGTGTGTGTGTGTGTGTGTGTGTGTGATTGGGATTTGTTCTAAGTTCCACAGTTACAGACTTCAGGGGTTGTCCTCTTGTACAAACAAGTAAAAAAGAAACAACTGCTGATCAACATGGCCGCCCTGAAGGAAAAGTTTCCACAGCAAACGTCTACAATCAAGGCACGCAGAAACGTCCAGCTAGCTCTTCTCAAAGTTAACGGCCACAAACATGCCGTGTAATAAAATGAACAGAAACCCTTTTCTGAGGGACAAATTGGTGGTTTGCGCCGGCTAAATGCACGCTTGGACCGAGGGCGACAATCGATACTCCTGGAAGAGTTTGGGGTCAAGAGGGGTCAAGGACAAGACGGTGGGCGTGACGCGTAGTTGGGCAGCCCCATAAAGAAGGATTAGTAATGGCAAACAAAGCCATTTTTACCTCTTGCCTGTGTGGGAGAACAGCCTTATGGCAGGGGGGGCCTCATGTTTGTTTTGTTTGTTTTGTTGTAAAAGAGAGAAAGAAGAAAAACCCATCATGGCAGAGTGAGATGACAGAGGAGAATAACCTGTCTCAAGGCGCTTGGGTCCGTCCGTACGTCTATGTTCCATGTACTATTCAACCATACCGTGCAAAAGGTCCGGCTAAGATACGTTTTTCAGTCCATTCCACGCCTGGGCACCGAGCCCTGGACTATAAAGTCAAAATACCACTTTGTGAGTGTGATGTGTGTGACTGAATGTGTTCATGGTTCGGGGGGGTGGGGGGGGGAGGACAACATACAACTTACAGAAGAGGAGAGCAAACCACAAAACCAGCATGGACGTGCTTGATAAAGTTTCTCAGGCGGAAAGAAAAAAGAATTCCGACATGGGGACGCAACTCGCAAACACGCTTGGGAGAGGTCCTCTTCCCCATCCCTCCCTCCCTCCCTCAAGCCACCCGCCCCTCAGGGGCCCGGCGGCAGGCTGTAGCGCAGGGCCTCCGCCTGCTCCTCGGCCAGCTGCCTGCGCTCCTCCAGGTCCTTCTGCCGGATGAGCAGCGAGGCGGTGGTCTGGACGAAGCGCCGGTAGTCCCCCAGCTGGGCGCCGCTCAGCTGGCGTGCCAGGAAGGCGGA
Organism: Molva macrophthalma; assembly: GCA_027123675.1. NCBI lineage: Eukaryota > Metazoa > Chordata > Actinopteri > Gadiformes > Lotidae > Molva > Molva macrophthalma. The sequence continues at coordinate 1,937,333 of JAOPJO010000139.1, read as the reverse complement.
GACCACGCTCTCCCGCCGGTCCAGGTTGTCCTTCAGGTCCTTGGCGTCCTCGCGCTGTTTGCACAGCAAGCGGTGGCGGCTGTCCAGGGACTCCTGAGGGGGGTCGAGAAGAGGGAGGGGGGGGGGGGAGAGAGAGAGAATGAGAGACGAGAAATTAAGTATTTTTGGTTGGTTCAGCCCGGGTGATACAGAAGTAGTTGGTACTACGGTGGGACCTTATGTGACCCTTTTGGAGATTTAAGCCATTTACATGTTAAAAACAGCAATAGAGCTGTCGGATACTCCTACACTGTTTATACACTACAAACAGGGTGCGGGTTAGCATACTTTTTGGCCTACCGTTGATGACAGAATGCTTAAATACCTTAATTGGGAATTACTTTTATTAAACATGCATGTCAAAAATATGTAACAGGTGTCCAATGTCTGTTTATTTGTTTGGAAGAGTCCTATAATGATTTGTGTGGAAGGAAGGAAAGCAGTACTGGACTCAAGCAACAGAGGGCAGGGAAGACACAAATGTCATCGAAACCCAGCCGTCAGTTTCGGTAAGCCAGTGTAAACAAGAGTGTTGCTGATAACAGTGACAAGACAAATGAGCTCCTAAAACCACAGTGTGCAACATGTTTACGTTGCACACTTGACGTTGACGTTCTCAAACAGAGAACGCGCTCAAATGGAAAACACGTGCACATTTGTTGATGGATCAACAAAAAAGGAAAACTCTCCAACTAAATACCATTGAATGAAGTCAACAGGGCAGGGTTCATGACACATTTTAATAAATACAAATACATTCGTTTTTGTTTTTTTTTCATTTAGATTTGACTACATGAAACGCTGTTGCCCTGAACTTTATTTAAGATTCAGAAAATATAATTGGATTCCTCTGGCCTGGATACACAGGCCTTCGACAGATACTTTGGACTGTTTAGATAACTAAAAACAAAAAAAAACGTTTTTTATGGCCGTTCAATCTCAAATAAAGATTAGGCACAAAAAATACAATGTTGGTCTTGAAACAAAGATAAACCCACAGGGGTTTCCAAACGGTGAAGAACCTTTACTCTGATAAGTCACCATTCAACTTCTATCTTCTCCCCCAGACGGCATGTTTGCAGATCAGTAGGTAAACACACACACACACACACACACACACACACACACACACACACACACACACACACACACACAAACCCAGTGTGCTGCTCCCAGGCAACCTACGCTTTATGCCCCCGAGCCCTAGAGAATCAGTCATCAGATCCTTAGCTTCATGCTAAGCTACACCATCACCCGGGCCCAACAATACCCAGTCATATGTCTGTCGCTCTGGATGGATGTGTGTTTGTAGACAGACATTCAGGGGAAAAGAGTGCTGGATCCAAATGTGCAAAGAGTTTACACAAGAAGATGAACAAGATGACTCATTTCAATTAGCTAGAAAAAAGAGAAATAACAAGCAAAAAACAAAGGATGGTAGAAGCTAAGAAATAATTTTATACTCTCACTTTTTACTCATCATTTAACGAAAAAGTGTCACAACAGAAAAACAAAAACATTGACAGGAAGTTAAGTAAGTTGGATGTCTTTGGCACGTTGAAGGTATTCAGCATGTTGGATGTTGTATTCAACGAATAGCATGTTGGATGTGTTCAGCTTGTTGGATGTGTTCAGCATGTTGGATGTGTTCAGCATGTTGGATGTATTCAGCATGTTGGATGTGTTCAGCATGTTG
>JAOPJO010000139.1:1865030-1882562 GCA_027123675.1 Molva macrophthalma | reverse complement strand
CCCCCCCCCCCCCCCCCCCCCCCCCCCCCCCCCCCCCCCCCCCCCCCCCCCCCCCCCCCCCCCCCCCGCGGGCGCAGTGGGGGGCTCACACCATGAATCCAGCTTTGTTGTGGACGGCTGGGGCAGCGCTTTAACAACAATACAGACGGCACGAGCAGCCGTAAGGTTGAGCCGGCAGAGCGGCTGACTCATGGTTAGAGGTAAAGGGTGTGACGTGCAAATTAGGGTGTGGTGCAAATTACTAAGAAACGCGGGGCCTTCTTAAAATAGCACCAGCACTTACCTCCTGCTGTAACAGATTATTACAACAAAAGAAGAAAAGTAAACACTAATATTGTCCTACAGCAGTAAAACAAATCCCCCCCCCCCCAAAAAGAAATACAACGTTTAACAGGTGACTAAACCGCATCCTGCCCCTGTTTTTTTTTCTATTCAGTAATACCATGATATTTTAATCGTGGTACCTAAATCTCAGGGGAGTCATTGTACAGGTGAAGAGGGCTAGAGAATAGCGAAAAGGAAAGTTGGACAAAATGACACAAAAAAAAAAAAGACAAAAAATTAAAAAAAAATGAAATCAACAGAGCAAACTTACAACTTTATAGGGTTCAGGAAAGAGAGGGGAATTTGCTGGAAAGGCCTCTCCTCCGCCCTGCTGGATTTCTTGATTGCGCCTTTCTCTTTCTTTCATTCGGAGCACATTCCGGTCCTCACGGTTCATGTTGCTATCGAGAGAATCACAGACACAGGTCAGCACGCAGACACGAGCCTCTAGGAAAACAAACAAAGACTAACTCACGAAACAAAGATTACACCACATTAACATTGGCCCTAATGGCCAGAATAACAATGCCACAGAGGTCAGGCTACAATTACCAAGAGAAAGAGATAGAAAGAGAGAGGCAGGGAGAGAGACACGACAACAGCTAACAACTTCAGTTGCTAGCTGTGGGGAACAGCGTGCAGGGGTCGGGACCAGGGCGCCCACTTTCACCTGCGGCACATGTCTGGAGGCTTTCAAAACACGGACGCTGTACACTGCTGTGCGCATGCGCGTGACCCGAAGGGTCCTCCGGGGCTACGTCACGCCGCCGGCCGGCCGGACGGACAGACACGTTCGGAACGGACAACAGCAAGAGGCGAGACAAATAAGAGGCCCCGTAGTGGCCCTCGTCACATCTACAGTGCGGCCATTGTGCAGTACTGTAGACAGCAGTGGAGGCCGGTGTTCATGTCCGTACGCAGAGAGGGCAGTTGGGGAATTGAAGACGTGCCCTCGAGACACTCCGGCTGACACTGATTTGACCTCATCAAACTAGTGTGTGGGACCCACTTAAGACACGCGCAATAGCGTGAAACACATTGAGGCAAAACATTTGAACTGGCGCGGATGTAGAACTTGATGGCGGCAGAGAAGCCTGCGACTAGGAATGACACCACCGCAGAATGGTAAACCTTCCTCAACATCTTATTATACATCTCTTCATTGTGAGTAACGTGCAGCCGAGTAGAACATTTCAAAGAAAGAAATGTAACACTTTCATGGTGCTTGTTGCCCAGTTTTACACATGACTGGACATCCGGATGTACATCAACAGGCATAGTAATGTAGCAAATGAATGAACTGTGGCCAGTATGATTGACAGGCAGTTAACGAAGTACGATAACACTAGTACTACTCACCGCATCTAGACCTACATTTATTCTCCATATGACGCAATAATAAAAAAAACTACAGATGTCGAATTGGCAATGCGACCAACAATGCAACATGTTGCCATTTGATTGCCTTGCAGGCAAGCTGTCTATCGGGGACAGCAAATGGGTATTTCCCACTAAACCACATTCATCATTACCAGTCAAGTCTCAAGGGACCAGCAATTCCCATCTGAGTCAATACTCTTAAGGGCAAAGTGATAGTAGAGTCTGTAGCTGGGTTCCATTACAACAAACCTCAGGATGTTACTGTGGCCATAAGTGTTAAGAGCCAACATGCACCCTCCATTAACACAGTTTTACAGCAGGAGGTGTAAAAGCCATCCTCACGCTAAAATGGAAAGATTTGGGCCAAGCTGTTTCTAAAGTAAATGATAAATTAGGGTTCATGTTGTCGTGTTTGACAGTCTAGGTCCAGCATGACAACTAAACACAGTGTGACCCAGCCTGGAGCAGTAGACAGGCAATTATTACAATCAGCCCCATTTGTTTTATCCTAAAACCGATAGAACAGTGAAGCAAGAATGTCGTTAGTTTTAGTTTTTGTTGACTCAAAAAGAGGCCAATTAGTCTTGGTGGTTAAGCGAATGAGGTGCCACGCTCTCCATGTTGAAACAATCTAATGTCCTCCACAGGGTTCCCTTTCACACAAGAACCAATTGGAGGGGGCGGGGACAGATGAGTTGATAAAATGATTATTGGTTTCAACAGCTAAGGCAACAGCATTTGAATATCTCCACAATAGCTCATATAATTGTTTTTTTTAGCCAAAAGGTAAAACACACTTCCACACAAACACACACACAGACACACTATGAATATGGATAAGATCGGAGTTGTATATAAAGAAGAAACAAAAACCCTTGTATGGTCTCGTAGCCAAGAACCGGTTTGGAAATGACAAATTCAGCTCTAGCAGAGGACAAGAAGAATCCTGCCATTGACATCAGCCCGTTATGAGTAATGCAACAGGTGTCTGGGGTAGAATGGCAAATTGCAAATGCACCGGGTACTTTTAAAAGCATTTTAGCCACAATGAGGAATGTAACTTCATGAGGACCAGAATGAACCAAAGCTGGTCCATAATCATTTTTTTACAATTCCTTGCCTAAAGTCATCACCCTTCAGACTGACGCCTCCACAAGGCCTATACTCAAAACATACTTACTATCGAAATAAACGGATCGTGAGCAATGCACAAAATGTCAGGACAAAATGCTTTTTAAAACCAAATAGCACATAGTTGCAAATCAAGTTGCAATTTTCTTAACCACAAAAAAACGTTATGTATAGTATTAAGCCAACAAGTCTTGACAAAAATTGCGATCCAAATATTGGCAGCAAGTAAGTGTTAATGTCCCTCATTCAGAGCACACAGAGTACATCTAGGACATTAGCATAAAACAATCTTTCAGTTCAGGCCTATTCCACATCCTCCAAATGAAAGATTTACTCTTTTCAATTCGTGGAAACTGTATACAATGGGGGAAGTGTGATAGCAGCTATGCTAACCATAGCAATGGGTTTTAATCAATAAAAACACCCGATACAATTTGTAACATTTGGCACATTTGGCATTCAAAAAAAGTGTGCAATTATTTGCACAGCAACTGAAATTTGATAGCGCAATTGCATAGCCAGGCTAAAGAGCCAGGTTGTGCCCCTCACGGCTAAAGCAAACAACATGGCTTGGCTGAAACATGGCTAGAATAAATGTCCACCGGGATTGAACCCCTATATAACTCTTTGCACCTGTGTGATACCTGCATTCTGAGATAACGTGAGCCTGATGCTTAAAAAGACCATGCTAACCTCAGTTAGCTTATAATAGAATCCCCAAACGTCATTCTCTGATTCCAAGGAAGACCATAGTGACTCGTGTTCACGAGCCCACATATACAATTTATAGAAATAATTGCATTTCCATAATTTTATTTTTCTGTGCCATTAATTTTTAGAACTAATGACAACATGTCAGAAGTTTGACAACTTGAATTTAATCAATATACACGTAAACCTTTAATTTAGCATACCAAGTTGGTACCACAATGATATAAGGCTATGTGACTGTGTTGCTCTGGGTTTCAGGTTACGTCTTTCACTATTCTACCAAAAGTATGCAGAGTTTAAGAGAAAGTTTGCCTAATGATCACAATCCTAACACAGAGCACAACATTGCCATTACCAATGATTGATTTGATGGGCATGATTGACAGCCATAAATCCAAAAGAGGGCCTAAACCACACACTCTAAAGTTTAGTCTTTACAGAAGACATCAACACCAACTACAAAAACTGACAACCAACACTGAACATTGAACATGTAGCCAAGTGACCAACTACTAGATTTACATATCTTACCCTGCCTGAGAGGCCATGGCCCCAACCACTGAAACATTGGAAAAAGGGGGGGGGGGGGCTCAGATAGTCTCCCAGGGATTCAGAAGTATTCCCTTCATAACCTGTCAGACAGCTCGGATTCTCAAACGTCCTGTCCTGGAAGCAATGTGGACTTTTTGTTTAAACCTCAGGGCTTTTAAAAGTCGAACTGTAGTTTCTTTACTTGGTTCGACGGTACAGTGCATTTCCTTAGAGTAGAGACAAATCTGACTAAGGGAGGGGAGGTGACTGCTGGTTCTCGGAAGATACCATGTCAGAGAAAGACAGGGGGTGACCACACGTATACAGGGGACAATGGTTTTAAGCCTTGCGGAGTCAGAGCTTTCGTTTCTCTCTCTCTCTATCTCTCTCTGTCTGTGTGTCTGTGTTGCAGTCTTGTTGGTGCTCATCTTGAATGATAAAAGCAGCCTGATCTTATTGTCTGCTGGAAAGCTCAAAGCTCAAAGATTAGCTAAGGTATTGTTTTCCTCCCTATAGTTGCCAAATGCAGTGAGTCTTTCAAAGTTCGATTCCAAATGCACTAAAGTCCAATGAAAATCATTACACTGCTTTAGAGTGGCCATGCACAGAATATCTGGTAAGGCGTAGGCTAATTAATATGGGACAACTCCTAAAACTGTTTAAATAAACAGTAAAAATAACAGTTCTAATAAGCTTTGGATAAAGTAGAAACACTTGAAAAGGACAGTTAAACCTATTTGTGATGCATAACATTCAAGCCCCTTGGAGAATAACCACAGAAAGAACAGTGTGTAAGTGGTTAAAAGGATCCCCACCTCCCATCATAAATGGTACAATCCAACTCAAGCCATATAAGGAGATGTTATTTTATACCACAGAGCCAGACCCCTTGTGATGTCACTGCCCTCATGACAGCCCAGCCAACCAGAGGCAGACTTACCATCAACAACCTCCCTCCCCCACTATGTCCCAAGCACAGCGTAAAGCAGCAGTAGAGTCTTAAAGAAACAGTGCAACACTTCCATGGCAGGTTAGAGCCAGGAGGCATTTTCATAAGCTGCATGACGACATAGTGAAAATGTGGTATCATTGTAAGGTGGCTGTTGTCTAAACAAGACACCACACCAAACTGAAGCTTTAGAGATTAATTGTAGGCTTAAAGACTGGATCTTTACACTGTCAGCATGGATTTGAATGAAATATATTTACAACAGTACTTAGAACCGAAATGTACTATAGGCTCATCAAATCTGGACGAATGATCAATACTAAGTCCACTCATCAATTCCTCCTACATTTGGTCCCTAACATTCCGTCTTCCTTGGAAACATGTAATATCACAGGAGCAAGAATGTTGTTTCACTCATGCGGAGATCTATTGAATCGTTCAATGTGCCGGTTAATTGTTGACGTCTATGTCGAGATCTAAATCAACCATGATTTAGTTCAACTCACTTCCTCTCGCTGTGTAGACGTGTTCCAAGATTGGCAGCTGGCCATCAATTGACATCCGTTATATCCCAAATGACTGCTCCAATAGCTATATCTTAGTTTTGTCCAACCCAGCAGTGCAGAAGTGCATACAAATTGCTATGGCTAGGTAACTTTACCCAACACTGCCCACAAAAGAACAAATCCACAAGTTTCGATTCTGTGTTTACGTGATGATAACAGACCTAGAGACTGCGGCGTGCAGATAGAGTTCAAAGTGAAAATATTGGCTGCATTATAGGCAGTGTGATAATTCTGCGTACAGAACTTGAAGGCAGCATAAGCATTCCTTGTTGAAACACCACTGCGCATGCGCACGGATTTCGAGACAGAGAGGCAAGCAGTTAAAAAAATTTTCATGTTAAATATTCATCTGGTCATGAATGACCAGATGAAGTCGCGTGGTGAGGCTGTAGTATAGGGGGGCTACACTTTACATTGCGACTTATTAAAATGTTGCTCTGTACTATCTTTGCACAGAATTCTAACTGACCGCCTCAGTTAGGCTTGTGATTATTACAGTATACCAGGGTATTTACAAAAACTGAAGGTATGATATTAAATATTGTCAAAAATACAAACACACCTCTTTCTATTCAACTTTTTTCGGACATCTTATGAATACAATTTTATTATGTATAAATGTATTTTGGCTAAGTTTTGAAGCAGGATATATAATTAAATATTCCAAAATACAGTCTTTGCCGTTGCATTGTTGTTGAGACTCAAATAGGTTCGTTCGCCAACGAGGAGTAGCTGAGTGGGTGGGCGGAGTTCCCCCGCGTTTGACAAGTTTTTCAATAATGACCACCAGCCCGGAGCGTCCTCACATCAAAACTGAAAGGGACATTTATAGCAGCATACTGCTGCTGTAGTGGTGTATTAAAACAATCACACATCAAGTTTGAAAGTATATAATTTTTTAAGTTAGAAAGATATTGGATATTCAACAGTTATTCACCATCCAAATTACAGCGATCTAACGTGGGGAACTAAAGACACAATCACCAGTAGGCATCCTGTGTGTCTAGCGATGTATCTCTGCCCAGAAGACGGTCGGGCAGCAGCAGCACTCCTCTCTATAGAGCCATCGTTTGGTCAATATTTGTACACAAAAGGCGAATTACAAAGTAACCTGCCCTTAACAATAGGCCAACTAAAACGCCATTAACCCGGATATGTCTCACATTACAAAAGGTACGCAATGGATTAAAATCGCTGTTTAGAAGTGTATCCCGCTAGCTCTACAACAGTAAAAAGAAGGTAAAAAAACAGCGATGCCACATGGGGGTGTAATGCACAGACTGTATATAATACAGGTTAAACCTACTTTCCATATGTGTACATGGTGGAAACTATCGCCGACTTAAAAAAATAAATAAAACGAGTGCACAAGTAGGTCTTACTCGTTCAGATTTGAAATCTATGGAAGAAGGGTGCTAATGTCCCATCTATTCATTATTCTACAGGCCAAAAGTATTTAAGCAAGACTTGTCGAAGTTGGCAAATTGCATATTAGACACACAGCATTGTAGGCTAGACAATGTCATACATGCTACTATTACTTTTATCATCATCAACTCAGCTTTAATTTTTTACTATTATTATTATTTATTTATTTTTGTTTGTCTATGAGCACTGTTGGAGAAAGGTACCTAGCGCTTAGCCTACCTGGGTTGGCCAAAGCAAAGATACAGCTACGGGAGATGCTAGACACTTGTTTGGGATATAATGGATGTCAATTGATGGCCAACTGCCTGAGCTTGGGAAGCCCATAAACCGTGAGTGAGTGATGAGGTGAGTTGAACAGAAATCATGGCTGTTTTAAAACTGGACATAAACGATTTCAACAATTAACAAACTCGAAACAAACCGGTCAAATCCTTTTAACAAATTGCCATACTCGAATACTTTAGCACTTGATCTTGACAGCAGAACAAAGCAGACATAAACATTCCCGGATAACATGTATTATGTCCAAATCCTCATGAACAAGTGAGTGCTGGTGCAAATAAAGACCATGGGCTCACCAGCTAATTGCTGTCTGGTTGGAAGCGGTTTTGCTCCCAATAGAAAGGCAATAACGTACACTTAACCAACCGAGAAGCCCCATGCTCACAAAACACAGAGAGCTTTTCTATTCCTCAAGAGGGGAATGGTCCTTAACTATTGCATCTAACAGATGTTGGCATCCAGTGTGTAAGTGCAACATTCAGTTTATCGACCAGATTGTTCAGAGTAATACATTGCTCCCAGAAAAGGTATAGCAGGTATTATTATTATCTTGCATCACATTCTCTTCCTTCAGTTCCAAAAATAGAGCATGTCAAAACAGTCAAACACGTTAAGCTAAAAGCTTTCTTTACACAACGGTTCAGAAGCTCCCTCTCTGTGTGTGAACTTTAGGATTAATAAAGCAATTGTTTGGCTACAGAATACTATTTGTGCTGCACAAGTTGAAATTTCTCAACTCATTTAAGATGGTGAAAACATTGGCATGTATTGAGAAAAAAATAATCAAAAACAGGGAATTTGGATTTAACCAAAAGTTGTATAGTTACACCCTATAATCCAATGAAGTGTACTAGAAGTTTTGTACAGGTCAAACAGTGATATCATTGATTCTGGTCTGGCAGACAGGCCCCGCTACCACCCCCGAATCATTTAATGTAAACCTGCTGAGTAGAGTCATTCCAAAAGGGAGTTTGGGGGGGGGGGGGGGTAAATTTAAATGCTGCAGACTGCCTTGATTCAAACAGCTGATGGAAAGGGATGCCAATCAAAGCCGTCGATTCAATTTACTCTAGGATTAGACAGAAAAAGCCTTTGATTCAACAGACCTGCTGAAATTATTAGATGGTTAGCATTAACAATGAATAAGTGAGTGATCTGAAACTGATGTACAAGACAAGTTGTCAACAGGGGCACCATTGATATTTTGACATTCATTCAAGAAATACCCTACTGTCTAAATAAAAATATGGCAGGTCTCTATACCCAATGCAAATGTGAATTTAAATGTAGATTAAAGTTACAACATCTTTCCGCAAATACAGCATTTGTAAATACCTGTTCAAAAAGGGTTTGGGGCATTTTTGTCATGGTGTGTCCAAAGAATATAACAAAGTGAACTGTGTAAATACTCTCATATTTGCCCATTATGTAACTAGAGCTTTGACCTTTAATCTTGTTGAACATAAACAACTAAAACGATTCCAGTTGTAAACTGGAATCAAACATGTTAGCTGAGCATGTTAATGTATATATAGCGTTATACAAATAAAATTGATAGAACATTTAAATTTGTCTAATGAGCAAAATATGTCTAAAGGAATACATGACAAAGTTTAGGAAGCCTGAAGCTTGTACCAATATTAGCTAGAAGCAAGTACAGGCATCCAATGGAAGCCTAGTATGACCCGATGTGTGGCTTTAAACAGTCAAGCTCCCTCACTTCCGTTTTGCAATCGGATTCGTGGTAACCATTGGTCCATCGAGCTGCTCATTCCAGCCCTTCAACTTGTGTTAAGACAAAGCCGCCCAATCACAGTTCAAACGCCCCCCTTATTAGCCTGCCCAAACCTAGGCTCTCTTGTACAATGAAAGCAAGACTGGGAATCGAAGCTAATAGAAGCCTGATCACTGACAGACAATATTTAGGCATTAAATAATGTAACATTTAATGAGCAATTAAGAGACTTTAACCTAGAACCCAAATATGGGCCAATGGTGTTATATTGTACACTTAGCAACACAAAAACTGGGCATCTAAATTAATCAAGTAGTTTGCTGTTTTGTTTTATAATAGTCCATTAGTCACAAGCTTGCAACTGAAGAGAAGAATTGTGACCATTTTAGGATGTTTATAATGCTAGTCTTGTATGATGCCCGATCCTTGTATCAGCTAGTTCAAACAAACAGATCATGATCTTGTATCAAAATTTACCATCTAGGCCTCGAGTGAGCTTATAACCCCAGATCACGGTTTACCTTTGGTTATGGAAAAATTAAAGCTAAGAGCAAGAGACGTGAGGTCAGGGAGGGTAAAGAGAGTAGCATATTTTTATGCTGCGTGGGCAACTGCACTGAGAGAGCTCTGATTTCCGATTAGATTCCAGCTAATTAAACTGGCTCTCCGTGGGGCAAGCTCTCAAACAACCAGCTAAACAGTAGCAGTAACTTGATAGCTATGTTATAAAATGCTCCAAGCGTTGCTTGGGGGTCTGTAATGAAGTGATAAATATTCCATCAGGAATAAAAAGCAACAATACCTTCACAAAAAAAAAAGAAACAAAATGTGTGTGTGTGTTAAAAGTGCATATTTTGTTTGCTGTTGTGTGCATAACCATTGAAGTCTATTAAACATATTTGCCTTAAAGTGAGTCGTTTAGTTATTTCTATCTTACTATTACCAAACGATCCGTTTTGAACATATCTGGAAAGCATCAACATATGTGGTAAGAAAAACCGGACAGTATTTTTCTACATAGGAAATGGTTGGATTGGAAACAGAATGATGTAAACAGGAAGTGAACGGGACATCACAGTAACTACATTCTACAGAAACTTTTATAAAATAAAAAATAAAACCTATTCTGACTTACTTTATTGTGAATTAAAAGGTTTACGTTTATTGGCGGAGGCCTTTCTACACTGAGTTTATAACAATTATGACATATTTCATGGCCATAATGGGCCACCCAACCCATATACATGTCAAATATAACTTTGCTGCCATGCTTAATTTAACTTGCTATTCGTGTCTTTACACAGACCGTGTTACGTTAGTGATTAAAAGTCTTTAATTAAAAAAATAAAAATGACCCCCCCCCTTCAGAAGGGTATGTAAAATGGCTTCCGAGAAAAGCATATCAGCTGTTTTCCCCCCGTGGGCAATCACATTTCTGCTCTGAAAATTTAGTTTCAGGGGGTAGGCTATATGCGATTTCACACCAAGCATAACTACACTCAAATAAGTAATCTACATGATTACACAATACATTGGACACACATGAATGCTAGTTATTTGCAGTTGGACCACAGCTTTTTCCGATGACAACAGAAAACGAAATAAATGGACATAGAATGTAATGATGTCATTTAGGATTAACCCCATGCTCAGATATAATTTGATCCAATAAAATGTAACACCTTCCACTGGCCAGATTCCGTGAAAATGTAATCATATAAATTAGAAGGATATTTTAGGTACATGTAAATAGTTGTGTCCTAGTTAGTCAACATCCCAGACTGACCTGAACAAAACAAGACTCGGAAGAAGTCTCACAAGATAAAACACCTAAACACTGACATGATTTGTTTCTCAACAAAGCCAGGATCAATGTCAGTGCAGTGATACATTTACATGTCGATGTAGTTGTAATGTTTGTTGTCATCCAACCCAAGACAAATTTAAACTACAACCAGTGTGTAGTATGCTAGCGTACCATCTTAGGCTAGCATTGCTTTAGCTGATTGTAAGCAATAGCCCCCTATGATGTGGCTATGCTAACAGTCCAGCTACCTTACAAATGTGGAACATTATAGTGAAAATTACATTGTACTTAACAAAAAATGCCCCTTTGTCGTTGTGATTAATCGTGCTCTACATAATCCACATAGCACAATGCAATCCCCTTACCTCTTGTCTTCTTTTAGGCCCAAACCATTCTAGCTGTGGGGAAGCTATTTTCTCTTTGTCTTTTCCACGTCCAGTTACACACAAATTAGAGGCAACGTCTAAAAGATTAAACAGCTAAAACATTAAAATGAAACGGACGTTCGCCGCCCTCTCTTTCAAATGCAGGTCTAAAATCAAGCGACGGACCAACTATCATCATTTTGTCCCTCGTTTAATTCTTCATCAGCAGTAATAGGTGAGACTGCTAGCTGAGTTAGCCAGCAGGTAGGAACACAGCATCGCTCCTCGCACGGCTGCTGGCAGCGAGTCAGCAGCTGGGATCGCTTCTCTACAGCGTCACGTGAACGGAGCCCTCAAGTCAAATAACACGGGGGTTTGGCCGCTCAATTCAATTTTAATGACAATATTTTCAACTATGCGAAGTGACCGTGTGTGTTATTAATGTAGATGTCAAGGTCATAGATATGATCAGTTGTAATAACTACATATGAATAGTAGGTACGCAGTCCGTCATCATGACAAGTACCAGTTTTTAGAAGTGGTGCGCCAACTACTGGATTAGCGACTGTATTTAAAATCCCATTTAAATAAAATGTCAGCATAACATGTTTTAAAAGTTTTATATGAATGACATTTTAATTTTATTTTAATCTCATGAAAATAAAATGTCAGGATAACGTGTCTTAATAGTTCTGACATTTAAATTGTGTTAACACAATGCTGTGATATAAACAGGGGAAAAAAATATTTGTCAAGTTATGTAGTTATTTAATTATTGAGTTATAGCTAATGTAATCAACCTGGGAATTTGGCTTAACTGCATTAAATGCCATATTTTAGTTGAAGAACAATAATACCAATGACTTACACATTTGTAACACTGAATAGTTGAGTTAAAAGTAGTATATCAAATGCAGTTTGATATTTTGTCAAACAAAAATAAGCTCCAACAAAATAAGTTAATGATCCTTGAAAGAATGGGTGCCAATATGCTTCCAATTTAAAAAAAACTGCAGCCTTACAAAGAATGCTTACATGCCCTTTTTATTGAAAAACTTCTGGTCTTCAAAGCCTATTGGGTATGCAAATGCAATGTTTCAGACTGTCTGCTGCAGAGTGTATGTAGGACTAAAAAAATATTTTGTACAATAATAAACATTGGGAAAATACCCAAACTTCTGTTATTTAAAATTGACATTGAAGGTTGTTCGAGAGAGGATACAGCACAAGTGTCTACTAAGTCAAATATATGAAAAAAAAAGAAAAAAAAAAAGGTATTTGTCGATCTCAAAAAAACAAACGCAAGTGGCCCACACTGAAAATATTCAGGGAACTGTAAAACATACAATCTTACAACAGTATCTGCTTATCCATCAACAAGATAAAAGAATAAAACAGAATGAATAAAAAACGTCTACATTTTTTTTAACACGTTTTTCCCTATTTCTTCTTTTTCTTCTTCTTGGGTGGCCCTTGATCCGAGTGACTGCTACTTCCCGAGTCTGAGCTGTCTGAAGAGGAGGACGACGAAGACGAAGAGCTGTCGCTGTCACTGCTGCTGCTGTCGCTCTCGTCTGAGGAGGAGCTGTCTGAATCACTGCTGTCAGATGACTCGTCGTCGGAGCTGTCAGAGTCACTGCTGCTGTCGCTGGAGTCACTGGACCTGGGAACATGTGCAAGAACACATGGGAAGTTTAATCTTTAGTACCATGTGCAAGGAATGAGAAGCCTAAAGCTAATTTGCGACTGCCGTGCCTGGTTAGGCCTTTCTACATCAAAAAGGAAGTTACATTGAAGAGTTAACATGAACCAAAACAGGTTTAAAAATATAAACTAGCTAATAAAGTAAACACAGTGTCATTGAATGTTTATATGTATGTATGTATGTATGTATGTATGTATGTATGTATGTATGTATGTATGTATGTATGTATGTATGCATGAATGACTTTATTTCTGTTGGTAGGCTATTCCAGAAACGGGAGCCTTTTACTGAAAAGGATCTGACCAAAAGTCGTTTTGCAATGAGCCACACTGCAGTTGCCCAATGCCACTACCGTGGTGACTCCATTGGTTTGCTTTGTCACAAATGGACACGGCACAGTTGGAGCAAATCTGTTCACACAATTGTCACCTACTTCTTTTTTGCTTTCTTTTCCAATGGACCTTCTTTTCCTGGTCTGAAAATGAACAATACATATAAACAAAAGTTAATTTTGACTTCAGATTATAATGCTAACTGGCAATGCCGGGAACACAGTACAAAACGTTTACAATCTTAAACTGACTATATAAAGACTGGGAATCACTTGATACTGTCTGTCGTGAACAAGCCCAAACTACAGGATTGCGTTTGAATCAGTCCCGTATATATCAAATATGTTTGATATTTATGCCTCGAATTGGGACAGCTCCGACTGGCTGCAGGCTTGATTGGGAGGCTACAAATTAGAATCCTAATCCCCGCAAACTACATGACAACATGTGTGGACTGTTCAGAATGACTGGTCCTATTTTTAGCAGACTAGGGCAGACTTTGAAAAATCTTCACCAGTCATCAGGGGTAAATCTGGGTTAAAAGAAAACCCAGCTATAAATCTTTGAATGTGTTCCCAGCTTTAAGCCCACTGCAAATGCATTCTTGACATAGTTGCCGTTAAAACAAAACTACTTGGACACTACGTAATTACTGTTCAGAATTGTATAGTAGCCTTCTATGATTTTGAAAATATTGCATATCATACAACATGTCAAACTTTTTACTTGCAGGTATGCCTTACCCAGGGGGCATGTTTTGCTTATTCTCATTTTCCTTCATCTTCTTCTTCATCTCAACTGTTCTTGAAGGTCTGTGAAGGTACTTGCGTTTTCCAGTGCATTCATAAGTCCAGTGACCAAATTCCAAACACTTCTGGCACCGCACATTTTGTTTGTTTGCCTCCCTGCGTTGTATATTTGATGAAAAAAAAAAATCAAACAATTTTCATCAACAATTGCTACAAACAGCACTTGGGTGGGGGGGTGATGTTCACCAAAAGAAGGGGGGAATAATCCATGCGCTAATGTTTTCACCGCTACAGATTGCACATAAGTCAATATCTCTACTAATATATTACGATACGCGTATATGGTGAGACAATTACGTAAAAACTCAATTAAAACACAAATCAAAATAGAGAAATACGTAGATTAAAATCTATTTAAATTTAAAAAGAATCACATAAGAATAACCCTAACAATAGTCACACCGCCGATTAGTCGTCTGCACGCTTGTGATACCCGACGAAGCTGTAAAGCTATCATTGTGATACACAGTAGCCTACTAAAGCCAATCAAATCAGACTACGAACAATTTCGCTTGAAACGACTTGGTTATACCATATTAAAACATTTTACTTACGCTTGTCTTCGGGCAATAATTCTATGCATGGGAGTCGCCATTTTCAACTATTCTTCTTCATTGACAAAGAACTGCTCTCTACTTCCGGAACTTTGTCTATATCATCTCTGGCGCCCCCTGTTGAAGAGGAAGGTGTTCGCGTGAAACCCTTGGAACTTTGCGATTTACGTATATTTAAAATGTAACATCAAATATGTAAAAGCATATTTTATGTAAAGACCCAATTAAAGTGTTTTGTGGTATTTGTATAGAGTATTTCTAAAATTAAACTTTCGTGTAAGGAAAACTTAACAAAAAAGACACACTTTCCTTAAGTTATTTGGACCATTGATCCATTTTCGAGTCATTGAACCCAGAAAAAATGTTATCAATTGCTTAAATCGTTCATTGAAACTATATGCTCATGGTGAATCACCTTACACCATGAGCCTTCCACAATCATCCAGAGTTATCTAGAACATTGTAGTATCGCGATACTACACAGGGAGACTGCGTGAATTATGAAAACCACCATGCTGCTCTCCGCCCTGCCAGCCCTCCTCGTATACCGGCGAACTGTCTGTGGATTATGAATAGAGGTGGTCTAACCTCTTTGAACACAGGTCTATAAATAACCTCTTAGGCGTCTTCATTATTTTTCGGAGGAGTCAAATACTTTATAATACAACAGAACATTTTTAGTGCGTGAAAGATGTCAGTGGTGGGGTTTGATTTGGGCTTTCAAAGCTGTTATGTGGCTGTTGCCCGAGCTGGTGGGATTGAGACCGTTGCTAACGAGTACAGCGACCGATGTACACCGTAAGTAAATCTTCTCAATTACTGGTTTATATTCAAACGAAACCAATACAGAAAAAACCTTTCAAATGACTGCGAACACAGGGGCATTAGTGCATGCAGTCCGAGGCAGATGCACGTGAATGTATCAACCGATGCTAGCTTCTACTGCCAAGATTTGTGTCCGATTATTTATTTAGCAATGTTAATATCAGTGGTAATAGAAGTTACCCATGTTCTATATGTTATTTACATACAGAACTATAATATAATTTCTCCAATAAATTAGAGCAAGCTTCACTCGTTCGCTAAGCTCCCCGTCTTTATTACTGTACATAGTAGAAACGGCTTGCATGTCCAACCTGGATCTACCAGATGGGCGGTGTTTGTCAGTCATGACTAGTTTCCAGACCGAGGATATGTGCTCCGACAAACCGGCACGAACCACGTTACTTATCGCGCGCCATCCGCTGTGGGGCATCGCCTATGACGACACCCAGCAATCATTAGTTGGAATATTCTAGCAATATTGCATTGCGTAAACTAGCGAATTGACTGGCCAATTACGATATTGTTTCTTTCCCCCATTTTTTTTTAATTTAAAACACTGACTTGTTATACTATTTGTTTCCTTATCTAGATTGTCTTCTAACGCATACGATTTGTCGTAAGCATTTCATCTTCAGTTCTGTGAAGAAAGTCGTTATGCCCTTTTATGTAACTGAAGGCATCATTTAAACTTTAGAATAACTCGTAAGATCATCATCAGCAGCATGTTGGTTGACGAGGAGTGTAACGTTAGTGGATCTAGGACAAACTCGTCGTCCAAACTTCTTTGTTCTGTCTTTTCAATCTTCAATTGTAATGAGCTTAAAAGGGGAATAAAAGGCTTAACCCTTTTCCACAAGTCTAAATACGGTATATTTTAACTCAAATCAATGACACGATAAAGGGTGCTTATATACACAATGTTGCATATCAGAATTGGTACCCTAATATTAACTGTCTTTGACGGAATTTCATCCCATTAGCAATGTATTTTATTAGGGCCTTAGTTGATTTTAATGGCACCCTATTTTCAGTGTGCCTCTTGTTCATCCTGTTTTAAAGTTTCTACCTTGGTCCCTTTTTGCTTGATGCCTTAGGTAGTGGGTGAGCCACTCATGTGGGTCAGTCTGAAACTCTTGGATATACAATTAATGTATGATTTAATACAAATTTAAAGGCGTGAATACAAATCACTTATTATTTCTGTGACATCCACTGCAAACACAAATTTAGATTACTATTATTCAAATATAGAATGTGATAAAACCATAAGGTGTTTCTCAGGTGTCATACTGTTGTGTGACCTGACAGTAGGCCATGTCGCACATTGTATTTGCAAGACCTTATAGTTGCATTTCAAAATCCCTCTGTATGTTATTCTCTGACGCTATTTGTTGTTGTTTGTGTTTGATGATAATCATACCAATGTGGTTTCTTGTAGGACGCAAAATGGCTTTGCAAATGTTTAGGTCTAGATGATCTTTCAATGCTTTTTGGTGTCTCTTAGGTCGTTTGTGTCATTTGGACCGAAGAATCGATCCATCGGAGCAGCAGCCAAAAGCCAGGTAACAGCCGAGCACCACATCTCCTTATGGCATTGTAAAGATCTGCGGATGGTATTTAAGTCTCCATTGTTCCATGTGTACTTCCCTCCAGGTGGTGACCAACTGTAAGAACACGGTGCAGGGCTTCAAACGTTTCCATGGCAGGGCCATCTCTGACCCCTACGTTCAGTCAGTCAAGTCCAGCCTGGTCTACGACCTGGCAGAGATGCCCTCTGGATCTACTGGTATAAAGGTGGGATTGATGGCTGATACCTTCAATTTTGGTTTCATCAATTTATTAGTCCCAATCCCAAGGATCGCTAACTGTTGCAGACAAAGGATGTGCATTTTCCTGCAAAAATCCTAATTGATAATATACCCTAAAGGGCCCCTATTAAAATCAGGTGTTATGTTGAGCCATTAAAGCCATTTCAGAACCCCGCTTTGTAACATCACAAGTAGGGCGTGATCTGGCCTAAAAATATGTATTATTTTCAAACTAATGGACATGTTTTGATTTCAATTTGATTTCAACTTCAATCTTTTTTTTCTGTTTT
>JAOPJO010000139.1:1696608-1712400 GCA_027123675.1 Molva macrophthalma | reverse complement strand
CCCCCCCCGGCCCGGCCCGCCGGCCGCCCCGGCCCGGGCCGGCGGCGCGCCCCGCGGGGGGGGCGGGCCCGCGGCGGGGCGGGCGGCGGCTCGGCACAGAGTCAACAACAATCCAATCAACAATGCTGCATCCTTTTGTTGTCTGATGTTTGCCGTCTGTTGGCTTACACCGAACACACAATATATGTTATTGTTGGCGTTGTGGTGCAGCAATGTTCTTTTGCCGTTTACCCATGTTGGCCTTTTGCGAGTGTATTTCCTGTTTAGCAACGCTCTGATACTGGGGTCTTTCAAAAGTGGAGCACTACAGCAAAGAGAAAATCCCTGAGGTAGGACCGGAGACCAGAATGGGGCCTCCCAGCACAGTAGCAGTTTATTTGGCAGTTGAAAAAGTGAAACAAAGCAAGATCAGGTGTTTTTCTGGCGTGACGCGGTTAGAATGGGTTGTATTCTGGTTCAAGGGTCGCTGTTGATTGATGAGATTAGAAGGTAGAAGACCAAAGAAAAGTGCATTACTGCATCATTGACTTAAAACACTGGTAATTAGCGAATACAAATGTTAGACGGTACTTTATTTTTATTTTTTAAATCGCAATGTTTATGTCACTTAGTCTTTCTGTGTGCGACATAATGCCCAGGAACCACATTTTACTTAATGTCATAGAATGTGAGTGCAGGAAAATGGCTGAACTTTAAATCCTGAACTTTTATACTCCCATTTGTTTAGCTTCCTGTACTAATGGAAGTAAATGTCTTACTGCAGGTGAAATAACCACTTTCATAAAGAAGAAAAGCAAGTTGTGGCAAGGGCCACTCCTAAATATAAAACAACAGGCTGTGATAATGTCACACTGGAGAACGGCTTCGGTTTTATCGTGAACTCTTACTCGTTGATGACGAGGTCAGGCGCGAAGCACAGCATGTTGCCGTTGCACTGCTCGTAGGACCTCCACCCCAGGCTGAAGGACATGAGGAAGAGCCACGAGCACTGCAGCAACGTCATCTGGTCGTCCAGGTGGAGGTTACGGAAGCCTGGGAAAGGACACCCAAAGATTTCAAACATTTAACAAATAACAATAACCGGCAAAGTCAGACACAAACTAGAACTTGAATCTGCCAAATAATGTTGAACCCTCTGTGAGGCTGCAAACAAATAACCTGACATTTCAAATAGGCCATGGAATCTAACCTTTAACCCTATGGTTCAATTCTCTCAACACATTCAACACACATTCATCACATTCAACACATTTTTTCCGGGGTTTTTTACGAGTCCAATTCGTTTTTTGGCTGAGCATCCTGGACATTTTCAAATTCTTGTTTGAATATTTTATATATATCTATTAAGAATGGATTGTCTCTCGGTTATGGAACACCGAGCCAGAATGTGGGCCAGCAGGTTTAAGAGCGGTGGTGGATGGTGGTGATAAATCATGCAATCATTTTGGCACGGCTCCTCTGTCAGGGCAGAGGATCAGAGGAAGTCATCTGCTATTTTCCCACAGGTAGAAGAATTGCCCTCCAAGTATTGTACTGCTCAACACCGCTTGCACGGCATGTTCAGCCCGCGGCTCAACCGTGCCTTTTTTCCGTTTTGTTTTCTTCCCAAGAGCAACTGCCTTTATAGCAACTGCCTGCTAAAAAGCAGAAGTCAGTTCTGCGGAATTTACAAGAACCTTTCTTATCTCCGGTCTTAACAACGCCGACGCCACTCTGCTCTTCCATGCCTGGACCAGTGCCCACCACAGAGCTTGTTTTCTCCTGGAGCTGACTTGTTTTTTTTTTTCTCTCTAAAAGCTCATCCGTGAGTTCTGAGATCGCCCACATCCATGATTCACCGGTGATTACTCCGAGCCAGGAAATCAGTGGGCACGTTCCTGCACACGATCGCACATGCATACGCACACGTGCACACACAGACCCAGCTACTACGCAGGGCTTGTTTGGAAACTGATTTCAGCCTTGTGACCAAGGCACACACTACACACTTTTACAAGGGGCTGAGGAGTTTGCTTTGTGGGCTTAGCTTTGCACGGAAGACAAGTGGCCCTGCACACTGATATTCACAAATACATTACTTCCCTGACCGGAAAGTCGACACAATTGTTAAGCGACGAAACACGACAAATGTATTTGAAGCAAATCCATTGCCTGGTTTAACCCGTCAGCCAGGTAATGAAAGTGCATACATTCCCAGAAGAAAAAAACAATGCATATTTTGCACGAATGCGATGAGGCTTTTTCTCTTACCAGGCAGAGACTTGGCCCACTTGACGGCGGAGATGACCTGCTGCCCTCCCAGCCTGTTGAGGGTGGTCATGAGGCGCGTGGACGTGTCGGGAAGCGTGTTGTCGTAGCCGGAGTAGACCACCTCGGGCTCGATGGCCTTGAGCAGGGACAGCATGGTGGGCACCAGCTGGGGCATGGAGCTGGGCACCAGGGCCACGTTCAGGCCCCCGTTGGGCAGGCGGTCCCCGTTGGACGGCCCGTCCGGTGCTGTTGGCGGAGCGGTCGACGTCTGCTGCACCTTCATCTTGATCAGCTTCTTGTTTTTCCTCGCTGAGTTGGAGGGGGGACGGGGGAAAACAAAGAAGAAAGAGCCATGATGTCATCATAGAGCGCCGTATGCTGTTCCACCCTACGGTGAGGATCCGTTGTTCATGACTTCCTCTCTGGGGGGTTTTGTAAATGCAAGAGTTTGATGAATATCCCGTCTGTGATCAATAAACATTAGAATTTAGCTCCCGATTCCAAATCCAGAAGCGCACTCAAAATGTCATTAGCCATTAGCAAATATGTATCATTGTTAAACAAAATGAGTCAAATAACAATTGCACCAAGCATAAATATAAGAAGAATTTGATTGTTATAAGTTATATAAAGCGCATTTAGCAATGTATATACACATATACATTTTCTCTTCGTAAAACATGTCCTGCATACATACACGTCACATATTCATGCAAATATAAAAATGCATGCCACACTAATCTGTCCCTCTCACACTCACGAACGCAAACAGTCATTTTACACAATTAATCATTAGTGTCACAATTGAGCAAACATCTTACACCTCGCTGCCATTCGTATGGAGCGTAGCTTCATCTCTTATGTCTTAACCACTGGATTCCACCATATAATGCTAGCCACCGAGTGTTGTCACAGCTCCGAGGGCAACTGATAAAATAATCCTCTCCTTTTAATTGGCACATGGTAGGGAGATGACGCTAGCGGCCATTTTATGGACTCAAATTAACCGGTCCTTTAATGAATTAACATTCACCAGAAAAATGCGCTATTAAGGAGTTAAATGGTGGACGACATCACTACACTCGGCTGATATGGGCACCACTGCAGTGGAGTGAAGAAGTGAATGACAGAGAAGAGAGGGAGAGAGAGGTGTTAAGATTTTCCTCCGGGACGTGTGCGTGTCAGAGTGAAACAGTGAAGGTACAGAAACGGGTAATGAAGACGAGCGACGGCGACACGTCGTTACGGAAAAAAGAAGATTGTGGATGTGAACGAATATGAAAAAGAATAAGGTGTTAATGAGGGCACTTGTGAGAGCTCCTCTCTGATGATGAGAGAGAGCGCAGTGTTGTGGAAACGGGAGGAGAGCGGGACACAAGGGACCGGGCGAGTGACACCGAGGAACAGCGAGCGATGAGGGGCCCCGGCGACGGGGATGCGGATGTGATTAGGCGGATGTCTCCCATCTGTAACTCCAGGTTTAGATGCTATGCGCTCACCAGGGGGTAAAGACATGTTATGTGGTGTATATTAGAAAATAAATATATATATATATATAAATATCTCCTATTCGACACGTTTGTTTAACCACAGAAGTAACCTTTATTCAACCTCATGGGAATTCAGGACTACAAACTGACAACAACAAAGGTTACATATAGTTTGATAATAAGAATTTCTCTGAAAAGGCTCACATTTTATCATATGACAGATACCAGGTAAGAGTAATAGGAGGATGATTGCATAACGTGTGGAGTTAGGTGCAACAGGGAGTCAACAGGGGAGCATGTGAAGAAAAACTAATGACAAGAAATGATCCCTTAAATATAATTACACTAATTGCATGTGGAATTAAATCCAGCGGGACCGCCTTACGGGACCCATTAAAGGACGTCATGGTGAATGCATGCAGCAGAGACCCAACCTCTCCAATGCTTGCACTTAACATTTCAGAAAATGACCCAGGCTTGTTGGCGAGCAGCCAAATGATGCACGGTTCTTTCTAACAATACCACTCCACTGCAGTCTCAGCATAGACTGTACAACGTGAAGCCCCGGAGAACAAAATGCTTCCAAGAATTGAATCGACTACATGTGTTCTT
Organism: Molva macrophthalma; assembly: GCA_027123675.1. Classification (NCBI taxonomy): domain Eukaryota; kingdom Metazoa; phylum Chordata; class Actinopteri; order Gadiformes; family Lotidae; genus Molva; species Molva macrophthalma. The sequence continues at coordinate 1,708,048 of JAOPJO010000139.1, read as the reverse complement.
GGGGAGGTCTTTTTCTTTAGTCCACAGGTGAATACAAGATAGTCTGGACAAAGCAAATACATTTTCAAGAGATGCACGTTACAGGTACGTCTTGGCTTTATTTTATTACTATTATCGTACTTCTGTTTTATTTTATTTTCACCTGTAAATAGAGCATTGGGATGTATTTGTTCATTATATTATTATTATTTAATTATTATAATCATTATTATTGTTGTGTTAAAATGAGTACTGGTCCTGTCCATCACGTATTCCTGGGAGAGATTTAACTCACAGCTTCAGTTGGCAGCCCTAACCGTAATAGATGATTTATATATCACTTAAATAAATAAAAAACGTCAAATTACATTTTTTTTTATTTTTTTTTAATAGTCCAACAAAGCACTTACGTTTTTTTAATCTTAACCAACATGGCAATGTTCCTTTATAGCATTGACCCTTCAGTTAGAGAGACTTTCTTTTCCTTCAAGTAAAAGAGTGGGTGTTGCACATTTCCCGTGAAATCTAGATATAGTTTCTGACTGAGGAGGATGTTATATTCTACCGATATTGGCTTATATGACATGTACAGATTTCACGTTTTCTTTCTGAACCTTATCCAAATGGGGAATATATCAGACAAAAAAACATTTATCTTTTGTTAATTCTCCTTTTCTCAGACCCTTGAGGCCTTGGCTTTAGGGGAATTCTACTGGGTTTCTTTAAACCAACATGACTGAACCAAAATATTGTAAAGTTGGATTATCCCAGGGTCAAATTTCAACCAGCCACTGTTTACCTTCCAGATTCATCCCGGCTTGAAGACATTTTCGGAAGCGGCAAGCAGGACAGTTCTTCCTGCGAATCTTGTCGATGATGCAGTCATTCCTGCCCGCACACAGATAGTTGTGTTGTCCTGTTGGGGAGAGAGAGAGAGAGAGGAGGAGGAGAGAGAGAATAAGGGAGAGTAGGAGAGAGAGAAAAATATTAGCCAGCTAAGATGGTTTAAGAAGGATTAGCTTTAGCTGGGCATATTGGGACTACACTGACCACCTGTTGATCCCAAGTAGACCTGACAAAGCTCTACCATGCGCTCGCCCGTGGTTAGTAAAGGTCAAAGAGCTGCTGCTGTGACATCATTATGGAGACTTCACATTATAACTATACCTGTTATCATTACTAGAAGTACCACCTTGGTGAACTTTGGACCTGGAGATGTACATGCTTCATGGGTTATTATAGCATTGTGCGAAGACTTGTTTGCTTCTGTCGCATGAAATCTTGCTATTCTGATTTTGAATTGGTTTAAACACTCCAAGATGAATTGGGTTAAAAATAATAAAACGGAAATCTATCTGTAAATAACGCAACAGTTGCTACCCTCCCTTAGAGTGCATCCTCAACATTTATAATGACATAGAAATGTCCCCTTTTCCCCTCAGATGCACTCAATGGCATTGGTTTGGTTTGATATACACGACTGCATCACACTCTGAGAGGTAGGTAAGGTAAATAGCCTTGCAGAGTCTTTGAAGAGAATCACAACCCTGCCAAGTCCACAACTAAAAATCATTCAGATCTCCGGCCACACTAGCCCCATTATAAAAAGATGCATGAAAGAAGGGTTTGTACGCAAACCGCCTGATGAGTATCATATGAGTCCAATCGTTTCACATCCTTTTGGGTGTTTTGTCCTCACATATTTTTGGTTACACACCATAAATATACAGACACAGGCAGCCAAGCAGCTTTACTAATTCCATCTTAGTAACAAATCTTGTTCTTACACAATGGGCACTGAAAGGTGTTGAAAGCTGAAATTCAACAAAGAGCCTTACTGAGCGGGTTTGTGCGGGTTTGTGTACCTTATGGTGCTACACACTATCCAAACACCAACACAACCCACAAGTCATTTATATTACGCTGAAGCCTCCAAATTAAATGCAACATCTCCATAATTAATTTGCGGTCACGCAGGAGTTCCAACATGCTTATCCCGTTAAACGTGGAAATAGTTCCTCAGTAAAGCTGACTTGAACATGACGGCATCAGGCACACCACGTGAGAGCACACGCACTGCAGCTAAGTTTCTGTGATTGGACCACTTGGTAGAAAACAAACAGGGATCATTGGTCTGCTCAACTGTCCAATTGCTTATATTGTACAGCTAAAAATCCACTAAGCGGTCTGGTTATGTTATGTCGTTTCTTCTTGAGTAAAGGCGGTAGATAAACCTGTAAACCAAAGAGCTATGGGTTTGTTGGATTCTAAAACAAGACCTGGAAACTTGCAAAATGTTTCACACAAAGGAAACTATTGGCACCAAACCGGATTAGCATTGGTACACATTTATCTCTTAGCCACCCAAAAATAGATAATTCAATAAAACACCTTTAAGTATGATGATGATCAATAGCTGGTATCCAATGGAAATAAAACTTTCAATAAAATATATATTTTTTTAAAGAGGTTTAATTAATATAGTTTCACACGTTTTGAATTTATTTAACTATTTAAGTATATTCAATGGGTAAACCCTAATTGGGGAAAGAGATAAAATGGTATTTCTCATCAAGCATTTATTTTCCATTGATTTGTTCTAAATACCATAAAGTTGTAATTGATGTTGCAGAACACAGATTACGCAACAAGCCATTATGAAATGATTTGTGTGCCGGCATGAGATTCTATAAGCCGATCGAGATGTTTTCCTATTTTTATCATGATCCAAGTGAATACACGCTTAAGTTCCATGTTATGTCAGCAAGATGGAAAACATAGCTGCTCACGTTACATTCTGTCATTCTGTCAAGACTGCAGCCAGCATGCCATACACAGTTGCAAGAGTACAAATCAAGAAGCTATATTTAGCATAAATATTAGCTAAATGTTGTTACCACTGCTACTTAAAGGGGTGATATTATTATGCCACCAGGTGTGAGTGTGACAAGCCATTTGAAAATCTGCCTTTTCCTGTGTTTTAGTGACATCCAAAGTGGGAGTGTCACCCTAGATGTATGATGGATAGACAAGCAACATTTGCTACAGCCCACTAGGTAGGCTGGTAGACTGATCTATCCAGCATACATCAAGGTGGACACTCCCACTTGTGATGTCACTAAAACAGCCAGATTTTCAAACGGCTTTCTTGGTGTTCTCATATGGTAAAGCCTACTTTACACCTTTGTGGTTTTCCAGAGATAAACACTGAATTGGATCTGATCCTATTGATATTATCTGCCTCTAATCCCACTCTGAGCTGCTAACTACGCCTGCTACAAAGCGCCATCTTGGCTGGTTGACAAGGCTAATGATGCTAGTCTGGTGTTAATCACAGACATGTTTTAGTATCTGCTATAAGGTCGTTTAATCCCACGCAGATAATTTCCTTGAATTTAAAAGGTTGATCTATTCATTTAAAAGCTACAAGTAAAAAGTAATTCCTATGACAACAGGGATTTTATAAGGTCAAAAACTTTTCAAAATGACCTTGATATGTATTGCTTGTTCGCTCGTTCTATCACTGTACTCTTATGGAGAGTTCTGGTATTTATGTGTCCTGCCATGCTTGCTCGATTTAATCCCACTGATTGTGATTGAACACATTTTAATAGATACTGTTACAAGGTTGTTTTTTTGCAGATTAGCAAAACGTTATATTGTTTGGCAAGTCTTAAATCAAAAGCGTGCATTATGTGGGGTCATTTGGCCCCCGGGGGGCCACAAGAGGCTACTATGGGGGCCACAGACGCAGAACAGGTTGGTACAATGTGGAAAAATATTAAATAAAAATACATCAAATATATTTTATATAATTACATTCAAGCAGTTATTTTATTTTGTTTATATAAACAAATAAGACATAGTCTGATTGATTTGGACATTACATGGTAATCGTATTTACTAAAGCAAAGACTTTTAAGACATCAATAATGTACTCAATTCTGTCGCATGGGGAGACCTGTGTCTATGTCTATGAATTTGAATTGTATAACCCCCAAAAACTATGTTAAACATCAATCATTGCAACTTAACATTTTCTTATTTGTTAGATTAGCAAAGCTGCATGCATTAACATCTGAATCACATGGGGGGAGGGGGTGCCTGTTTCAAGTCAATCAAGAACATTACATTAAGCAGAAACTATAGTCTTATCATTGTTGGTATAATTAAAGATGCATTTATTTACCATCTGTGTTTTGTCGTGCTCTCCATCCTTCAGCATAGAGACCACAACCGGAGGACAGCGAGGGGGAGAAAAAACAAAACAATAACGTAACTACTTCTGCCAAACAGATACAGTCACAGACACAGTCATCTTATCATCACTTACAAAACGAGGCACATATATTACATATATTAGCTATGAATAAAGGACGATTTTACAGAAAGAAAAGACTCAGACAACAGTGCAATCCTTTCCATGAGTATATGTTTATCATTGTTACCACCATCACAAGCTGGCCTCAGTAATACACATTCCTCTCCGTGGTCACCATCCGTCCGAGAGCTAAAACACGCAAGGGTGTAGACTAATGTGCGACTACCAGTGCTTCGCTGGTATGACCCCGCAAGGAAACCCCGCAAGGACACCCCGCAACACAGCTCAGCCTATTTCCGCGTCGGACCATGACAGCGTGTGCTGCGCTTATATAATCTTTTCATTTTCTCCTCCTTTATTATTTCATTTTTTTCGTTTGGAGGATACATGGCTGATTTAGACGTTTGACTGACAGACATTCGTTTAAACTCAAGCTGCATTTGGAAGATGTATCTATGTATTCATTCAAGTTGCATATCCGTTACCAACAGAACTATGGGTCACGCGATGCAGCCTGTTAGGCAAGTCTGATAGATATTATGCCCCCAGACAGAATGGCAGTGTTTTTCATTTCAGGGGTTCAAAAGGAAAGGCCTACATTGTTTAGTAGGAGATAAGGTAGGATATAATAAAAATGCCAACAATGACATAACCTTTTTTAATTATATCATAATAGGAATAAACAAATAATAAAGAATTAAGCTGTTGAGAACTCAAGCCATACTCTGTGTGCATGGCGATGTGACACAAGAAAGCAGTTATTGAATTATTGAATAGCCGTTTTCTGTACAATATATAAAAACACTGTGTGTGTGTGTGTGATTAGTATTGACAATGATTAAAATGATGAGTGACATTTAGATGTCACATTTGAGATCTAAGGACTAACCATTCTTTAGGAAGACAAAAATAAACCTGACAGTGATGGGTTAGCAAACATTCTTGGAAGGAATATAAGAAAAGAGCTATATTGGAGGGTCAGTTCCCGTTGTAAAAACCGCATCCCCATTATCACTTTTCAGTACGGGTTTGCCAGCATTTGTATAACTCAAATACTTAAGTACTTAAACTCTCCGGGATTAATCATTACTACAAACAATTGTGAACGAGTGTGAGAAAATCATGGTTCGACTAAAAAGGCCAAGGTAAGTCTGTGTACATACCTAACTAATCGAAAAATACAAACGTTATACAGCGCCGCCAACAGCAAGCAACACTTGCCCCCTCCTCTACATTCCCCACCCATCCTTCACTTTCCAGTGGTGAAGAGCCTGCTGAAGAGACTCAAGGGAACATGGTGTCAGCCCCATGATCCTTAAGACCTGTGCGGAGCAGCTCCGAGGGATCCTATAGCACCTCTTTAACCCTAGCCTGAGGCAGGAGAAGGTTCCAGTGGATGATCTCCTGCCTTGATCAGGTATCTAAGAACTCTTCTCCAAACAGCCCCAAATGACTTAAGACCATTGGCCCTAACATCACACCACACTGCAGTTTGCCGTCTGCCCGAGGCTGGAGTAGTAGTCGCCATCATCTACCTGCTTCAGTGAGCCTACTCTCACCTGGAAAAAAAAAACAGACAGCACTGTGAGAATGTTCGTTGATTTCTCCAGTGTCTTTAACACGATTCAGCCTACACTGCTGAGTGAGCCACTCCAAAAGAGGCAGGCGACGCCTTGACAACCTCCTGGATTAGGAACTACCTGACGGACAGACAACAGTTTGTGAGGCTGAGAGGACGCATGTCTGAGCAGGTGGTTAGCAGCACAGGAGCACCGCAGTGGACTGTACTCTCACCTTGCCTGTTCACCTCAGACTCGCACTACAACTCGGGAGTCTTGTGATCTGCAGACAGTTTCAGTTACCTCTGCCATTGTGGGGTCTGTCAGAGTTGGACGGGAGACAGTGCACAGGAAAACTGGTGTCCACTTTGTGGCATGGTGGGGGAATCAACCACCTCCTCTTACATGCGCCAAGACGAAGGAGATGGTTGTGGATATCAGGAGGACCAGCACTATGCTGAACACTATTTCCAACCTAGGACAGGAAGTGGGGGTGGTGGAGGGCTACAAATACCGGGGCGTTCACCTGGAGAACAGACTTGACTGGAAATGTAACACTTGGCTGTGTACAGGAAGGGACAGAGCAGACTCTACTACTTAAGGAAGCGTAGGTCTTTCAATGTGTGTAGCAAGATGTTGCATATCTTTTACCATTCCATTGTGGCAAGTGCAATTTTATTGGCAGCAATCTGTAGGGGCAGCAGCATCCAAGCTGGCAACTAGAGAAACTGGAAAAACTTATTAAGAAGGCTTAGACTGTGTTCTGGGACTGCTCTGGGGCCCCTACAGTTGGTTGTGGAGTGAAGAAGGTTGCAAAAGCTACTCAACATGATGGAAAATACCTCACACCCCCTACACAACGTACTGGTCGGACAACAGAGGGTCTTCAGTCGGATGCTTCTTCGGCTCGGCTGCAGCAAGTACTGTCACTGGAGGTCATCCCTGCCCACTGCAATAGCCTCCTACGATGACTCCCCTGCGTGCCGTACTTAGATTACAATGTGCAGGAATTCCCGTTCTGAGTGGCAATGCACAATGCACGTTGTAATTTAATTTGCACATAAATAGCAATATCTTGCCATCTAGTAAAAATTCAATTTGTTGCTGCTGCAACACTTACATTTATATTTGGGGAACAAATAAAGTATCTCTATATTTCTTCAAAATGAAGTCGAAGCAATTATAAAGGCAAACAATTATACAATCTAATATCATCCTCACATAATCGATGAGCCTCCCCCATTGTATGTTATTTTCAAGATAATTAATAAATTACAAACTTCTACAGGAACAATGCCTAGAACTTTTGCCTTCGGGACCATAAGCTCTGCCCATTTTGCAACACAGCAGTTTTTTTGAAGTGTAATGTCAATAGAAACTTCTAAACAAATAGGATCCAGAAAAGAGGACATTGGTGCCCTTAAAATGGCAAACATTGGCTGGTAAGTTAAACATAACAAATAGTATCTGAACTGGCTTTCCTCTGATCATTGCATCAGCAACAGCATTTCTATGAATTCTGAGTCAATACATATTGCCAACTTAGTCAGCAATCCACATTTCTGTAACAGGAACCGAATCTACCTATGACATAGCTGCTGTAACCGTTTTTTCCATGTTGCCTCAACTGTCTATTTAATCATTGCTGTGTCCATGTATATGTTCATATAATGTATTGTCTAGTGTTTATACAATTGTGCTGCTATTGGGTCTCTCTTGTAAAAGAGTTGTACATCTTAATCAGGGACACCTGTATACATAAGGTTCAATACACAAGTATTTACAAACCTAAATCAGGTATACCTATGTACATAAAGGTTAAATGCACAAGTATCCATACAACCTCAATCGAGCTTACCTATATACATAAAGGTTCAATACATAAGAATCCACACAATTGCATGTGACTTTGTGTCTTCTTTAAATAAATTTTAGTTTGACAAATATTGCTCTTGACTAGTTATTAGAATTCCTCATAGAAAATAGAAAATAAACCCAACTTGCTTGTTTTCTAAATTGATCATTTGTAGGAGTTACTAGCATGGTATGTGTAAACATTTATTCAATTCAAACATTAACAATATTCTACCTTTAAAACTAAGTAAATATCTCACCGTGACTTGCAGTAAATTAAGCAACGTACTAAACTGCAATCGTCACGTTTCGTTCTCTTTGGCGGCACCTATGGCCTAAAGAAACTGTACACCGCTACACACACACGAGTGGGCTGAACAGCGAGTCTGTTGAGGATGTTTGAGGATTGTATGTACGGCGGGAAAGTCGCCACCGACACCTGGTTCATAACATTCATAATAGTGCAAATGCAAGGGCTTTCATCAGTGGGCCGTTGACTCAGTCATCATTGTGTTATCATAGTGACTTAACAGATTTCATTTTGCGGTCTAGTACATTGGCTCTCACAGCCTTCTTCTAGCATTCTGGTCTAAAACCTCGAATTATAAACCACATGCAGCCATACCGGGCTGTAGATTGTTGTATCTTACACCCTGGTCCCATTTAATCAGGTTAAGTTCTCTTTGCACCCCCCCACAAGCGCCTCTGTGTATACCCATTTTGGAAACTGTGGATGCATGCGGAGGCTTTTATGTTTTTAATTCTTATGTTTTAAATCATTATTCAATACAATTTGTGAGGAAGATTGGCGAGGTTGTGGACGAAATAGAACAATTACTGACTTCACTTTTTAAGAACTCTGTTGTATATTCTAGTTTGCACTCTTGAGTGCATTCACGCATTCAAAAGTAGATGTGTCTTTTAGTTTATTTTAGTTTAATTGACTTCACTCTTTTGAAGTTGAAGTTGATTTACTTTCCATGCTATTGACTTCTTCCAAGTGAGTATGGTTCCGGTCGAGTGGAAAAACATTTTGAAAACGTGTGTCTGAGTATTTTATTTGGACCAAAATATAAAATCTCTCACAATCTCTCCCTTGAGGGGGGGGGCGGGGGGGCGAGGGGGTTAGAGAAATTGTGAAAACACAAACATAAAAACTAAATAGGTGGCAGAAGGATACTCCAATTAGTCACTTCGTGTGGGCTTGATGCAGTTCCATTACTCAGATTTGAGATGGCCCTGAGCTGATTTGACCCCAAGCTATTACACACACACACAGATCAGCCAACCCAAGATTTTCTCAAAACGTAGGACTTTTACTCTTACTCGCTGGGAGTGGATTGTTTAAAGGTAAATGGGTAAGTGTAAACATGTTATCAATGCGGGTCCTTGCTTTCCACTTCTTTTTTTTTAACTTTCATTAAGTCTGTTTGTTACTTAGCTATGTTTTTCGACGTCAACTTTCACATCTATATTAAGTTGCTGCCACCATTGTTGGGTTTCCGTTGCACAGGAGTCAATCAACAAAGTCTTCACTCCAGTGCTCTTACTAATCACGGAGAACAACACAGAGATTCTTAATGGAGTTAACGTCACACATCACAAACATAAAAGGTTATATTTGGCTGTTGGTTGAAAGTATAATAATAATAATAATTATAACAATAATAATAACACCATCACTCCCCAGTGTGGCTGATCCAGTTCTAAGTTATATTGAGTAGGAGTATGTGGACAGTTGTGTGTGCGCTTTGGTGCCTGTGCAGAGTATGTGGACATTGCGGTGGTGGTGGTGGTGGGGGTCACGAACCTTCAACGGCCCTCTTGAAGAACACCTTGCAGCTGCCGCAGGTGACCACGCCGTAGTGGCAGCCGGAGGCCTCGTCGGAGCACACCAGGCATGTCTTGTGGGCCGCGCCCACTGGCTTCGGCTGACCGCCTCCCTCTGTTGTTCTGGAGGACGAGCTGAGAGAGACACCAAGAGAAAGAAAGAGGGAGAGATTGTCAATGTTTGTTTTGTTGTTCATTTTTGTATTTTTTGGTTTAGTTTGTTTATTACATTGTTTCATTGTTTTTTTGATGTTTTATGCTATTGCTTTGGCAAAATTTGTTAGAAATAGTTTTTATGCTCATAATATTTGATTTTGAGAGACCTTTGTTGAATCACTGCATTGGAAAAATTCACAAAGAAAGATTTGAAAGGACAAACAAAAAAACAAAAATAGGTAAACAGGTTTTCCGGTTTTCGGTTTTTACAGTGTTATAACGCTGATATATTATCACAACATTTCTATGAATGAAGTCCCCTTTATCTCTCACTACACAGACAGACAGACAGGCAGACAGAAAATCAGCCGAGCATTGATGGGATTGAAGATTGATGCATAAGGAAATGCATGTTTCTATCCTCTTCTCTGCCTTACTGCCTTTGTCGACTTTAACCCCTTCCTCATGGTCCTTGTTGACTAATCTAAAGTGACTGACAGTAAATAGAGAAACACAAGTGTCCCTATCAAGTCAATCCCAGCCTAGAGCAGGGTAACAACCAAACAGATAGACGTTTGGGCGTTTGGGCAAGGATAGTGTAATAGCAGTCCCAGCCAATGTCCAAAGACTACCTGGATTTAGCAGACACTTCATAAATACATACAATATAATAAGCGTTTGCTATGGCATATAAATGTTGAGCTAGTTAGGAGTCAACCATGAAGCCTCAAACATTTGATCCTAGGTGCAAACATAAACAACCCACAGACATATCTCTGAATGCCTTGACCCTCAAGAATATTACAAAGAATAATTAAACAATCAATAATCACCATCCAAATCTTTTCAGCAAATACCGAAAAACCCTAAAAGACTGCCTGAAAATCGAAACACAGATTCCAGCCACATCTTTAGAGGTTAGGATTAAAAAGCACCCTGAGTCATCACCGCTCTCTCTCTTTGTCTATAATTAGCCTAAGCCTTAGCCATAGTACTTGAACCGCGGTATTAAGTTTAATAGCCGCAAGACTACCATTTTGTCAACTCCCTTAACGACCGAAAGCCCCCCCCCCTTCCCGGTTCTACATGCACATATTTCAATGACAAAAAGCAATCATTACAAATTGACATAAAAATACACAAAACATGTGGATGTCAACATCGCCCCAATTTCATAATCAGAGGAATTTCTTGGCTTTTACAAAAATCCTTTAATCCGGCCTCCACTACTAATGTTTACTCTGCAAATTCAACACCTGAAGGCAGGGGGGCTTTATGCAAGATGCTGGCCTACTAGCATTTACATGAACAGACATTTCCCAGCTCGAGTCTGGACGGCCCTGTTGGTCTGTTGGCTGTGTGCCCTTTAAGCGTGCGTGTAAAATACAGTTTGAGAAGAAAACAACATGACCATAAAAAGGCCATTTACATGAACTTAGTTTTCTGGTAGATTGTGAGACTTAACATGAGTCTCTCTCTCTCGCTCTCTCTCTCTCTCTCTCTCTCTCTATCTCTGCCTCACTTTCTCACTCTCTCACTCTCTGGGAGAGTGTGACCTAATTTCAAAGCACCCAAGCCCCCGCGGTCATTGGAAAGACGACACTTGTTTATGGAAGTCACGCAGAGAAGAGGGCAGAGTGTGAGTGTGTGTGTGTGTGTGTGTTTGTGAGTGAGTGAGTGAGTGAGTGAGTGAGTGAGTGAGTGAGTGAGTGAGTGAGTGAGTGAGTGAGTGAGTGAGTGA
>JAOPJO010000139.1:1669110-1679300 GCA_027123675.1 Molva macrophthalma | reverse complement strand
ACACACACACACACACACACACACACACACACACACACACACACACACACACACACACACACACACACACATAAATAAACCCTAGTTTCTAGATTTCAATTACAAAGTAATAAAACCAGCTGAAGGTCGTCGGACTGAACGAACCTTCTACTGGAGCGAACGACCAAGTTTGTCGGCGCGACTGGAAGGACCTATCTATAGATGGTCATGGCTGTGACATAATACCACATTGAGATCCAGGCTTTCAGCACTCATGAAAGAACACAAACACAAACACTGAGGCATCCAATTGGCCAACTTACAGCGACCCAACAAGAGGGGGGAAAACACAGTTTGTGAGCCTTTTTTTTTTTCCCCTAACAAATTGAGGTTCCCAAACATTGTCGTTCCAGGATCCACATGAAAAGTGGTCTTTCCTGTTTGGTGTGAACCAGCCTAAATGAAGCAGTATAAACAAAAGTTAATATAAAAACATTAAATCCATATTATAGTATATAGTAGAATGTCGTGCCATATTTCTTGTTTTCTCTATACACCTGAAAGGAACAGATAATGAAACATTTAGCCTTTGCAATACAGTCTTGTTTCTTCCTTATATTCGATATACTGTGATGTATATAAACACATTACAATATTTACCAGTGTTGTAGAACTCGAATCACGGTTTTCATGACTTGTGATGACTGGATTACCGTTGACCTGCGCTTGGACTTGGACTCCAGCACTGACTGCATTGAGACTCAGATGTCAGAAATGAGGACCCAATACTTATTAAGCCTAATTGATCAAAGCAGTTGTGTTGTTAAAGCTCTAACGGCTTTGGGGTAGAGCCGGCTGCATACTTGCACTCATGTGTGATCAGCATTTGACAGGGTTTGACTTCTACAGCACGATTTACATTTTTCATATCCATCAGTGAAAAATTTTACAGAGTTAGGCAGGGTTTTAGTCAGGCTTAAACCTGTTGTGTTGGATGGATGCTAAGAATTAACCGTTGTCCGTTAATCGACAATATCATTTTTTGACCGAACAATTAGCCTAAACGTTTCCATTTGCTTCCATAACCTGGTTACCGTAATATTGTGTACAACTAGAAAAGGCTTGTTTATTAAACCCCGACTTGGACAATTCTGTGTCGGGTACAGCATTAAAAAAATTATGTATAATACACCAGTGCATTTCGTTTTCATGTGGGGGTTTGTCTGGACTGGTGTTTATTATAGCACAGCCCCACATAATCCCAAAGAGCAATGAGTGAGCTTATGTTCACGAGCAAACGTACATTTAACCAAATAACAAAGAAAGCGTGTGTGTTTATTTGCAAGTGTCATTATGTCCTTTGCCTACATAATCAAATAACACTACCTTCAAGGTTGTTATGGTGCTTATTAAGTTAATCATTTACATTTCAAGTGTGATGACTGACTCATTTTATGGTGACTCGGACTTGAGCACCGAGGACGCCGAATCGAGGTTTTGTGACTTGACCACAACAGACTAAATATGCCAAATTGGGAGAAGTTGAGCGATATACATTTTTATAAAATCCAGAGAGTGAGGGCTATATACCATAGTGTGCAAACATTGCAAGGTACAGTGAGTCAGTGAGTGAGTGAGTGACAGAGTGACAGAGACAGAGAGAGAGAGAGAGAGACAGAGAGACAGAGAGAGAGAGAGAGAGAGAGAGAGAGAGAGAGACTTTGCCCCAGCTGGCTCACAGCCCATTTACACTAGCGCTGTTTGAGATCAGCCACTCCCTCCCCCCACCATACAGTAACACAGATCCTCCCATGACAGCCACAAGTAAATATGATGCAAGTGTTCTCCGCATTACGCCTACAAAGCCATTATCGGATGATTTCATTAGTGAGTCCAACATCATTGGTCAATGTTCTCAGCTGTCTTTTATTCCCTTATCTCATGGAAATACTTGAAACGTCTCAGCCTTACTCCTCCTCAGCCAACACAACTTCCAAGTCACCCGTGTTTCCACCCAAGACATTGGGTTTCCCTGAGAAAAGTTGGTACCAAGTATCCCAAACATGAACATTTCTACTACTTGGTCATTTAGCAGAACCATTTTTTGTAAAGTGTGTAAAGTTGTTGGTATAGGGTTTAACAAGTAAATATAGTAGGTGCAAATTAGCAAATAACTTGGACAATGGACAAAAGAGAACAAACTAATTTGTTCATTCCCTAAATCAACAGGTCTAGTAGATACCCATGCATCTCCAAGCTAAAGCCACCTAAGTCAAGTTAGTGTATTGGATTGTATAGGCCTTGACCACAGGTACAGTCTCAATGAGCTTCAGATCTCCACACATGAGACACCCCTAACACTAAACCTGTCATTACAATGACCACAATGAACTGCTCTCCTGTGTAGCTGTGAGAAAGGCTTGGTTTGATGGGTATGCTGGCTAAGCCAGCTACCAGGGCCCAAGCCAGAGGATTTGAAAAGCGAAGTACAGAAGCGATGTGTGACAAACATTCCCAACAGGTCTAACCAATCAGTAAATTAGGGCGGTTGTTCTACTTCAGGTTTGTAATTAAAGGGCCTCTCATGCCGCAGGCTGCCGGCTTGGCAGGTAAATATGTAAGACCTTTACAGGTCAATGAGTTTGCACTGGGTAAGACTTTCTGGCATGTCGAGGCCCATGTAAATGGATTCAGAGACGAGTCGCAATAAACACAAATCCAAGAAACAAGTGGAAATGTCAATGAACCGCACAAATGTGTTTTTTCAGATACACTCAAGAAGACAAAAAAAAAAAAATCAATGATAAATAATTTGATATTTCCAAATAGGGTGACTAAGGACTCAAAAGTAATGCTCTTTAGCAAAATAAATGTTCCTTGTTCTTTCCCATACATAAATAGCCTGAACCCAGAGACATTAAGAGGATGAAAAGCAAGATGTTACACGCTTGACATCCTTGGGGGATTCTGGCGGATGAGGATGGGGGGGGATCAGTGTGTTATTATTGAGAACTAGATGCAGAGACGGAAATGACACCCCCGGTGATGAAACAACTTACATGTATCTTTAATTTTATTATCAAACTGAATTATAAAATGAAATATTGTATTTTGTATGATTTCCATTTTTTTGTCACTACCATTTTGACATTCTTCCCAGCCTGTTGTGATTTCATTCATGTGTGTTGATCCATTAGTCACGAAAATGATTTTTGTGAACATAAATACATTGTTTTTTTAAACTGTACCCAGTAGAATGGGTTAACGTCTTGGTATTCCTTCCAACCTCCTCACACTTGTTAAATGTCATAGTAACATGCCTACATTATTTCATAAAACAATAAAGGATTAAAAACATCAGTCATTAAAAAATGTCTGTGTGTGTGTGTAAACACCTCCTATTGACCATTGAATTTATTTTATTAAAACAAATGAAAGCCGAAACTGTGTAATTGCTAATAATGTTTCACTTTTAAGCCAGCTGGTCATTCTGGGTGTAGTGTGTCAGTGTCCTTTTTGGACATATACTAGTCAAGTGGACCTGAGGCACTATATGACCAACTGGCGGTGGACATTTCAATGCGGGCTCCTCAAGGCCAATTCTGTGCCATGGTTGGATGACAGGACACAAGGGCAGCTTCATCCGCTCTTCATCCGGGAGCAAGGGAGGGAGAGAGAGGGAGAGAGAGGGAGAGAGACAGACACACCCCTCTGCTCTGTCATTTACACACACATGACAGAGCCCAACTAATAAAAATGTCACATACCAACAGACAGTAACTGTGATATTTACCTTCTGTCAAGTGCAGATCTACCATATGGGCCATCTGTGCACGTGCCCAGGGGCCCCTGAGCTCAAAAGGGCTCCACAGAAATATGATACAAAGCTTGACCCCTTCTTTTGATCTTGATAACTATCCAATCAGTTAGATAATGATCCGTTTTAATTTGTCTTTTAGCCCTTCCATGTCACATACATCCGCATGGGAGCTCCGCTGGCCACACAGTTTTTACCTGCTTTTTTTTTTTTTTATAAGGCAGGATACACTTCTAAACAGCGATTATATTGTTATATCCATTTAGGAATTCTTTTAACGTGACGCATCTAGTCGAATTGCGTTTTGGTTAGGGGCGGGGTAGGCTACTTTGTTATTGGCCAATTGTGTAGATTTGACCAAACGATGACTCTATTGAGAGAGTGCTGCTGCCCGACCGCGGCCCTTGGAAGCCTCTTCTCCTGAAGGTAAACACAGCTAGAAACACAGGGAGCCACCACGTCACATCGCTCATTCAGAGCGTGAATATCTTTTGAATATCCAATATCTTCCTAACTCTTTCTAAAAACGACATTTAAACTGCATTAGTTGCTTGTCAGATGCTTTTGAACTGCTTTTTGAATTTTTTATTGTAAATGATTAGCACAGTATTGCAATACAGAGTGAAAGAAACAGAGCGAGACAGAGAGAAAAGGTTACAGAGAGACAGCAGACGCTGCCATCCGGACCAATGAAGACCTCCCTTCAAGTGAAGATCTAAATGTGGACGACACTAGTGACTACAGTGAAACGTAAGTGACTAGATTTACGTCTGTGACCAGAGTGACGTCAATGACTTGAGTGACACGAGTGACGATAAGGCCCGTCACAATAACTACTTTTTTGGACGATATATTGTCCCAAAAATAATTGCGATCAACAATATTATTGTCATTTTAAGACCATTTTATGCCACCGATATAATGATAATGTAATAGCATAATAATGCAAATACAACCTTTCAAAGGGCAATTCATTATACAATTATAGCTTAAGTGAAAATGTATGTGTATAGCAACCTGAGCATTTGCACCACTTAATTAATTTGTTCTGATTACAAAGCGAATACATTTTGAAGGGTTTCGATAACGACTGTATTTAGCAGCTAATTTCAATGTTTAAACGGGGCCAATAGGAGAGGAGGGAGGAGCTTGACGCAGATATCTTTGGGTTGACAGTGGTTGTGGTGGTTATTGTTTGCAGTGCCCGTCGATCATTTCCTGTCAGAGTATTATAAGAAAATTGGCATAGCACCGTCAGGTCCATAAATGTCAGCCTCGGGTAGGGCTTGTTATTTTGGGCCCAGTCTAAGCTCTAATAGCGAGTATAGTGATTAGAGCAAATTGACGATAGAGAAGATGGTGATTCGAATGACAATAGTGAGTACAGTGATTAGAGGGACTTGATAAAAGTGACTATAATGATTAGGGTTCTTTAGTGACTACAGTGATTTGAGTTGGGTAAGAGGAAGTTCTTACCCCTCACCCCACTGCTCAGCAGCCAGGTGCCACTTCAAAAGCGCATTGGCGGAAAGATGCTCCATTCACTCAAGAGCAGACCCTTCACTACACTCCTCCTCCCCCACCCCCCCAAGTCTCTGCACCGCTACGGCTTCTCTTGCTCTGCAATGCAATGGAAGTAAAGTGGGTATAGCTATAGTATTTGAATCATTTTACAGCAGCACAAACAAAATCCCAAAATATCATATGACCGGCCTGATATCCGTGTATGTTGAAGACGAGAGTGGAAACAAGGACAGGGTGAACTTTGACGTAAACCCCTACAATACATTTCTGCTTTGCAGATATACTGCAAAGATAGCGATATAAACCGGTTCAGCATGTTTGTCTGTAAGTTCAGCCGTTGAGTATGTTTGTTCGTTGAGCCCTTCTTATGCAAAGCAACATAAGGGCCGTCAATATTTGTCAGTAAACGTTTGAGAAAATATCCCACTGAATACAATTTTATATATTCAAATGAGCTCAAAAGTCAGTATAGAGTAAAGAGTATAAGAGACTGGGACCCTATTCCAGCACCATTCTTTGGAAGCAATACATATCATACATAGAGAAATACTAATATATCCAGAAGACAAAGGAAACCCAAAAAACTGTGTGGTGTTTCAGGGAGAGGTATTTGGAGAGTATTGAAAGAAGCACGAAAATGAGAAAGAAAGAGAAAAGAAAGAGAAAGAGAGCGAGAGAGAGAAAGAGAGCGGAGGGGAATGGGGGGGGCACCCAGGGGGAGGGAACTCAATATCAACATTAGAGCCCGGACATCAACATTAGAGCCTGGATATCAACATTAGAGCCCGGATATCAACATTAGAGCACTTGTCAATCACGTTGGGTTTCCGCCATTGCTTTATTCCAAGCGGAGGAGAGGGTTGATACGAACAGGCGCACTATATATTATTCAGAATATTCAGTGCATCCCTACAAAATAGAATATTCAGTGCATCCCTACATTATGGGATTTTGTCTAGTTTAAATGTAAATAGGATGCCTCTACAATTTGTAGCCGTTCCTATTCAATTGGCATGACATGAAATCACAAATTGCCAAAAACTCACATGGAGACAACAAAGGACAAGAGAATAACCAGCAGCTTGGTAATGGACATTCCCAAACTAGCATTGACAGAAGCCCACCCATTTCATGTCTGAAGTCTCACGGCCCCGCCAGTGTTCAAAGAGCTACGCCCACCGGCAGGCCCCTAGCAACCACCTCGGTCATTGTGACCCAAAGCCTGTTGTTGAAGAAAGGCTTACATCCCTCTTACTATGTTATAAATAGAAATTCAAATTTTACAATATATAGAAATGTGTTATTATTTACAATACACACATTACTTTTAATGTTGTATTACAATAAAAGGCTTGGTTTATGTTTTTTTCCAATGAAAATTGCAACACAAACAAATATGATTTATCCAGGAAAAACAAGTTTTCAACTGTTCAATTGAAACATAACAACCCCCCCCCCCCAACCCACACAAATTACAATAAACAAATGTGTTTTTGTACATGGGTTTAAATGTGGCCATTACAGGAGTTGTAATCCTTAAATTAAAAACACAGAAGGCAAGTCTTTGCCAATACTGGTAAAGTGACCTTGCGTGGGTTAATCATTGGCCCGAGCACGGCACAAGGTCCTCTGGGTTGTCTAGTGGCAACACAGAGTGGCAGGGTGTGCACGCGCCGCCCGGGGTTTCAGTTACACAGCAGAGAGCCGTGATGAATGACGCCCCTGCATACGGTGGCAGAGAGAGAGAGGGAGAGAGGGAGAGGGAGAGGGAGAGGGAGAGAGAGAGAGAGAGAGATTTTGCACGTTTAACCAGTGATTTGTTGAACAAATGAAACACGTCACCACTGTACCTTCTACCAACTCATCAGCTGAGTTTGGCGTTGGCAAGGCAACCCGCACCCTCCAGCGCTTGCTGTTAATGTTTTCCAAAACACAGACAAGCGAATTAAGGCAGTTGAATTAAGATGCTTCGTCCTTGCTAACGTTGCTAACAAAAACTGGGCTTCCATGACATCTGCAAGGCACAGAGCTATTGGAAACAATCGAGTAAAAGAGGACTATAATGACATCACTCGTTTAAGCTGAATCTGTGAGGGCATATTGTTTTTGTGGTTAAGTACAGTGGTAGATTTGATCCTAAGTAAGCCCACATCATCTCTGCACCACACACAGTGGAGTCACACATTCCCTAGGCTTCAGCCAATGAGTGTACAGTCGCTGTACTTCAGAGTGAACTAGAAAGGGAATTAATAATGTCTCACGGGCCTGGATGCTGTGTGTATATAGATGTTACAGTCAGGGAGAATGCTATTCCAGTAGCTGATGCCATTAGCTCTGCTGCCACCAGTTCAAAATCGTGAGGGCCTACTGCTGGGAGCTTCAAAGCAATGAAAAAATAAAAGGGGGTGGATGGATATGTAAGTATTTTGAGAAATACAGCAATCAGCGCCACCGCTGTATTTAGGAAACTGCGCCACTTCATACATACATACATACAAGCTTCAAAGGCCACGACAGCAGCGTGAACGCAGCCAGAATGTTCTGCCTTCACAGCAAAGATGTTCTGACGCTGGCTATTGGTTTCGTTTGGCACCAACCCTCTGCTTTCCCTGCGCTGTCCAAAGTCTTGAGAGGTATTCTCATATTCACATATTCCCAAAATAGCCTAAACCCATCATTCCCTAGCTAGCACATTATTTTTACTGCTATGCTATGCTGCGCTGTACTATGCTAGTTACACTATTGTAGAAATTGCTACGCTATGATATGCTACGCTACGACTGACCAAGTGATAACACAGTTGATGTAGAGGTCTCCTCCTAATGCATCTGACAGGGCTGTTTCCACAGAGGCCAGCGGTGCGGGGCAAACTGGACCATCACATAGACCTCTGTGGCTGCTCTTTGGAGGGGACGATGGCTCAGGCTCAAACAACAACCGTCTTTCTATGGCTATAGCAATCATATGATATGGTAACAGTGATGTGTAGTACACACCCTTTTAGTGCAAGGGTTGTTTGCCGGCGCTGAAGACAAATACGAATACGGAACATTCAGTGCAGCAAAAAAGACCAACCTATATCCGATATTTGTATCAATGATATAGTTTATAAGTATTTACAAAATGTATGGTAGGGAGCAGCATATATAGTTGATACACACATGCAGTGAGGCAGGCAGGCAGGCGCACACACACACACACACACACACACACACACACACACACACACACACACACTAGCAATTCGTCAAGGTGGGGTGGTAGGAGCCTCGTGTTTCAAATGACTAAACCAACCCCTACGGGAATAATCTTTTAATGTTGTGTGTTGATTTTTTCTTTTTTAATCCTGCTTTTTATTCCTGTGGAATACAAGATAGTTCAAACAAGGTTGTCAGACACCATGCCTAGTGGTGTTTAAATAGGCCAAGACCAATCATGTGCCTCGCTCCAGTGCATTGCACTAGCATCATGACACCCAAAACTAGCATAAACAACAAGCTACTAGCTGCTAGCCCATCGCCTTGAAAACAAGTCCTAAGTCCTAAGCATTGTCTTTCGTGCTCCACAGACACACAGGCTCCACAGACAAATTGAAGGAAGCAACTCAAAATCACAGATGAAATTCAAGGAGAAGGAGGGGTAGTTAATGCAGTGTTTCCCCAATTACTTTTTCACGCAGCGGTACTGAGGAGTGTGTCAAGTTCATTATGTTGATATGCGGGTGCACAAAGGTTTAGGTCACTAGCCGTCTTCCCATCAACTTATTTTTATGCACATTTTGAAGTAGCGCATAAGAAAAGGTTGATGGAAACGGCAACAATAGATACGTATGGATCAATGAGGAGACCAAAATGTTCCTCAGCCTCAACCATTGTTCTCGGATGGCTAAGGCAAGGCTTGTACTGTTATAACAGCCATGTGTTACGTAGCCTTTACCAACTTCTGAAGAAACTACGCTTTGTGTAGCATAGTTAAATCGCTCCAACCCAGTTAAAATGTGCCTAATTCGCATTTTATTACTTTTTATTTTTTGCAACATTTAAAAAGGTTAATAAAAACAGTGTTGGACAATTAGATGGAAAAACAGCTACTTATTCCATTAGGGCTCTGGTGCATTATGACAAAAATGGTTTTATAAAATGGTATGCAGCGCCGGCATTGCACCATTGCTGGATGCATGTAGGGGAAACACTGTAATGAGTCGAATGAATAAAGCAGGCACGCAAAGTGCTAAGGGGTGAAATCGGTGCGAACATTGCGTAGATAGAGAAAACCTTCCACAACTGGCAGGGTCTGGGTATGAGCTGCTCTGGGAGAACGTTTTGAAAGACGCTCATTTCGAGTTGCATCTGCCTGAAACCCAATTCTAACAAAAATACAAAAATGTGTTTTATTGTAAGAAATGTTTTTTCGGACTCCTGTCTCTCATTAGAGCAGCATTGAGCCTCCTCCTCAAAACCCCTCATTTTGAGTTAAGAGGTCCATATATGGATAAAATATGACCACTATTATTATTATTATTTCTAAAGGAGTCATTTACAGACTTGTACAGGTTAATGTAGTAAACCTACTATAGCGTAGTAATCCCCTCTGTCACTCAGTCACTCACTTAAAATATATTTAAGTATTTAAAAAATAGAAATAACTCTTTTTATAATGGTAGGAATATTACTATTATTTTGGATTAAAAACATTGACAAGTTTGCATGCCTGATAAAGGGTATTGTTGTGTGCCATAGGTTAAACCTAAGTTGAATTGTTAAGTTAAATATTTGAAGGTTTAACAACACAACACAATAAGAGAGAGAGAGAGAGAGAGAGAGAGAGAGAGAGAGAGAGAGAGAGAGAGAGAGAGAGAGAGAGAGAGAGA
>JAOPJO010000139.1:1574709-1589858 GCA_027123675.1 Molva macrophthalma | reverse complement strand
AAACATTCACAGAATACGACAGATACCGACACACTTCATCCATACATTCAGCGTCAGTCCCGGCGTCAACATTGTTTCAAACTCACTGGACTTAGTTAAGCTAGGACAGAACAAACACAACTAGGTCTCAGGACACCGTGTCTGAACATGTGTTTATTATAATAGTCCTTCACACATTCCGTGTGGATGGACTTCAATGAATAAATATGTAACAACGGAACATCCAACCTGAACGTCTGCAGCATGCACCCCTAACAGAAGACGGGTTGCTAGTGTGCTTGCTGTATTGCTGAAGATAAACCTAGGCCCACTTGCAGCGATGGTCACGCCGTTTGAGTCCGGGGCGCCCAGGGGTGTAATGATTTGAATCACATTTGAATGGTTTAGTGCTTCAAACACATTTAATACAATCATCTGTACTGTGTGTGGCATCATTTAGAATGCATGTTTTGTAATACAACAACACAAGTGTTGTGAATACAGTACTCATGATGCATATAGAAACACATATGTATAACAACGAAGTAAGGTTAGGGTTAAAAGTTTAAAGGGATTTCAATGACAGTTAGGACACTTGCATTGTTTTCACTAGTAGATCTACATAGGCCTACACAAACAGCATGTCCAAACAACTGACAGCAAACATCAGACCACTTTAAATGTATGTCTCTAAATATCGTGGATCAGTCTTGAGACAACTTGAGATTCTTAGGAAATGATACAGATGTATGTTGTGTACCTCAAATTTAGTTTTGATGTTGTTGTTTTGAGATTCGATCCAGTATTGGGAAGAACAGGGTTTTGATTGGCAGGTGTTAAAAGTTACTAATGGCGACACGTTTGACTCGTCCGTATTTTGGTGGCTTCGAGGTCCGTGTGAACGGGAACCAACTTGGTTGAACTTTGTGCCTCATGTCGTAGGATATGAACAGGGTCAAACGCTCAAATACTTTTTGAGCGTAGTATATTGAAGCGTAGTATATACTAGTATATTGAAATCATATTATATCAACGCATCATGGATACAACATATGACAAACTGCTGCTGACAATGTGTTAATTAAGTGGTATGCGTAATAACAAGTAATAATAATCACAATGACAATAAGTCATTTTAATAAGGCATTTTTACTCAGAACAAAGCCTTAGAGAAGTCTGTATTCTGAATACTGTTGACGATTGATCAGATGACTTAGCTACGTTTAGGAAGATCTATTAATCTGATGAATGTATTATGTCTCACCACCATTTGCTCTCTGGAAGAACATGTGCCATGAGTGTAGAGACAGCTGTAGCAGTCAACTTTTACTTATGTACACTTACTTAGTTACTTTCTTAGCGTACTAGTAGTCCTAAGTAACTGACTAGGTCGAACGCATGATTAGTGACCACATGATCTTGCAATTAATTTGAAATGCTTGCTTAAAAGCCACAAATAAACAACACTTAAAATAAAATAGTTGATATCACTACAACAATTCTTAACAAATTATTGTTGTTTGGTCATTTGGTATAACCTACTTGGTGACAGAGAATAACTGGATAGAAGAGGTAGTAAGTAGGTAGCTAAGTAGCGAGAAAAAAAAGCAGCAGCAGGACAGATTAGTGGAAGTCGCCTCCCCTCTCTTTTCAACCAGCCCAGCAGTCACCAGCCAGCCCTCCACCGCTCACCAGTCAACACCACACTTTCTTCAAGTCTGGACTGTTAACGAAGAGCACCCGGAACATGGCTTTTCTGCACCAGATATTCATACTGGCGTTTCTTCACCTGTCTTTGTTTAATTGGAACGGTGAGTAGGTTTACGCTCATGTTTCCCCACCTTAAGTTTGCCTGTTGGCTCAAAATACAGAGTTGGGATGAAACGCATTATGAGCGTCTGTGCGTTTTTGGGTGCTTGGAGACGGCTACCGCGAAGCTCCTTTTGTTTTATGCAGAAAACATTATTTATTAGTTTTTTAAATTGAGGGTAAGCCGTTAGGATGGCAAACTATCGTGTTTTTCGTCAGTTCTAGCTAACTATTTTACGGGACGCATTTTGGCATGTTGCGCATTTTTTAAATGTACTTTTTTTTTTAGCTAACCGTCCTTTGATGACACGAAGAGTGATTAAGTTACAATTTCAATTTTAAATTGTACTTTGATTTTGTTTTTTAAATCTGTTCCACTAACAAAACAAGACTTTAATTGACAATATTGCCATGAAGGCGATGGTTCCCATCAGGAGTAGCTGGTGTAAGGCACTCTGCCTTGTTAAGAAGTCCGCTGACGCGTGACTCAACTCCTCCTGGAAGAAATCTACTCTGTAAAATGATTCATTTCATAGTGTGTTGGTCAGTAGTTCACTTATTTTAGCACTGCATAACCCAGGAGTAACATAATCAAAAATAAGTTCACAAAAGGAACAGTTTTTTCAGTGTTAGCTCGAAACGCAGCGCAGGTAAATGTGATGTTAACCTAAGGAAAACAGAGTTGCAATACAACGTGCGTGGTTTACATAAAGTGCTGTGATGACTGAGATATAGTCAGAGATATCGATAATTGGGTAGACCTACACCGTGGACCTAAGATGAATCACTCCTCATGTATTCGCCTGTACCTTTTATCCTTGTTTTTGTATAACCTTGTTTTAGTTTGGTTACTGCTGCTAAATCCCCATCTACCTCTTTACCTTCCTTTTGGAGATTTGGGTAAAGCTGGCAGATTTTGGATTCATCTATTGACTGTAACAAGGCGCATTTCCAACTGATAGGGCTATAATGGACCTCCGCAAATGAGGCACAATGTAGGCTCAAACAAGAGCATTAAAATACACCCAGGAATCAAGATATGTTAATTGCGGTTGACAAATATTGATTTACATTTGTTTTTTTTGTCCCTTCAAGGCACCATTCTTTACTTGATTGTATGTCAGCCTGGCCATATATTGTCCCTGGCAAGTACAAAGTGCATGGAGACAACAGAAAGCCTGTCTTCCATATCAAGCAGTCGGAAATACCTTTACTATGAATCTGTGGATTCTCTGGGTTAAATGAGAGATTTGTATACAATTTGAATAGGTTTTGTTTTTCTGTTTATTATAATTTGAATGACTTTGGGTAATTGTTGGGCTGTGACGTCGTTGGGCTATTGTAAAGTTTTATTAGAATAAAATGAATCGTGTATGAATATGCATGAATATAAAAATAGGTTACTGGCTCACAGAATTTATTATGGGCTCACGGCCCCTTATTATCACAATATAGTGTGTGTCTACGAACCAGAGTGGGCTTCGCCAACGACCCACCCCTTCCACAACTCTGACCATCCTGGAGCTTGATGTTACGAGAGCTTTCGGTGAAGTCATTTCATCCCTTTATATTTAATACAGTTCCTCGTATTTCTTTAGATGAAAACCATAAACACTTCACGGCATATGACTGAAAGCAGATGTTTTTCGAAGGACCACAAAGCAGCGACTCCCATCCTTGCATACATTCAGAAAGAGCTGCTTTGGGAGCGTTTGCTGAGGAAGGTGAGGGGCGTGTGTGCAGCAAATGCACAGCCCCGGACGCTAGTGGTTGTGAACATGGCCGGCCCCCAATATAAGGAGAAACCACGGTATGCAGGCTATATAGAGTAGCTGACTTGGAAGAATGTGATATTAACTTAAGCAGAGGGATTGGCTTGTAAAGGAGAGGGTGTAAAAGGAACCTATGCTCCAGGTCTGTGATACCATTCCACTCACGTCTATTCCAGACCCTCCTGCAGGATAATAACAATAGAGGCGATTCATTACGTTATCATACAGGCAGACCACAGCTGGGAGTGACCTGGACTTAATCAGAACTGCATTTGCAGAATCTGTGTTTGGTGCTGTGGCTCAGGTTTCACTACAACAAACATCGGAAAAGTCAATAATAAAATCCACTGTTAAATGCTATGATTTACATAGCATTTGGCATTTTCCCATCGCCTTCCGCCATTGCCTATTCTAAGATAGTAAACGAGTGGTTTGTTGGCCAGTAAATTCAAATCAGTTAAGGTTCACATAAATTAGTTTTACTTGCGCTAGAAAGCATGAACCGATCCTGCCTTATGTCTCTCTGTGGATGTGTACTCTGATGAAGCTAGGTTACATCGTAGAGTGGCTGCCTAAATAACTCATCCTGATTCTGTCCGTATTGCCAGATCAATAACCAACTTTATTTTAGTCCACTGAATGTATATTTTTTGCACTGCACCGTTTTGGTTGGACATGACATTCTTTCAAATAAGATTGGTAAATTGATTAGAGGAGACATGCCTGCGTGACCCGGTTACGTTTAGCGAAGGCTTTGATATGCCATCAGCAAAACTCAATCTAAGGCTACGAGAGAGATTGTTTTTCATCTAGGTAATGGATCCTTGGTTGGATCAATCATGGCCCATCGTGGCACTCTGTACTGGTACACAGACCTTGAGTCCGGAGCCCCATATCAGCCCTTTCCCACCCAACCCGCATCTAAGATACACATACAAACGTATACTTACTAAATGTACTTATGAATAAATCAATGAAACCATTTTCATTTTTATTTCGTTGTTCTTAGATTCTAGATCAAGATCAAATCACATCCACAGAATGTACAATACACTACACGTTTTCTTTGTATTAGGTTTGAATCTGGCTCAATATTACTAAGTCCGTCCTTGGGGGGGCCGAGGGCCTGACAGCCAGGAATCCATGCTGGCACCGTAGTGCATTCTGGCCAGACAACATTTGCTTTTCATGTAAGCAGCACTGCAGCAATAACACCGCCCAGCACACCAAGGGCCGTTCCACTAGTCTCTTCATTCAGCCACATCAGTCGCTGAACTCCTCTTCCAACCATGGGTCAGTCGGTCAGCGGCTCTCATCTTACCAACCGCAGGCGAGTTCCACGGTCCAGTAGCACAAATACACACCGCACATTGTTTTTCCTTTCTTTTAAAGTAGTGTTGTCATATTTAATGGGAAAGCAAAGGACTAGTACATCACATCGTTTAACTTCATAAGTTAAGGTCATAGTTTTAAAACAAAGAACATACAGCAAGTATTAATTACATTTAAGTGACAGACCAATCATTTTGTTGAAACAAACAAAGAAATCAGTGTAATTCACTTTAAGATGCCTGCCCGCCAGTAGATAATCATACACTATGTGTGGCCCTATTCTCCGGTCGAGTCTGCTAATGTAAACTGTGATGACATTGAAATAAACTTGGTTATGCGTACAACTAACACGGTTGTTTACAACAGTATTAACACAAGTGTAGTTGTTTTACATCATGTAAACGGGGATAGACTATTTACTCAACACTAGAACTAAATCTGATTCTTTAAAGTAAGCAGAGGGATGGCTCTTCATCCACATCCACTTAAGAAAGTTCTTTCTTTATAAAGATACAAAAGAAAAGCAAAAAGGATATCTGGCAACCCTTTCCCACATCTCCTTACACTGTCCAATGAATGGCTTAACCCACAAACTATATAATGTCACAAGCGTTGAGCTGAAATGGACTGCCAAAACCCTTTTGAAACAAATTTATTCTGTTCAGACAACCATTTATGAGGGAAATATGAGAGAATGCAGAGGGTGAAAGAAATGCAGGGGGTTCCTTCTCTTTCTGGGCTCCTCCGGTATGGGTAGGGTGGGGGGGTTCTGTGGATGCCATGAGGCAAAATGCCTGCAGCTGTTGGCTCCAGTTGCTCAAGCAGGATTACTGCATTAGGCTGAAGTGAGAGACAGGCATGACCAATACCGAATTGAGCATACTTGACTCATTGTCTTTCATTAAAGTGAGTGTGCCGTTTTGATCCCCTCTGCATCTCATGGAGCCTGCTTATAAAGCTTTTACTGGCAATTGCAATACATCGATCAGGCAGGAATGAATTCCTAAGTGGGGGGGGGGGAAGAGCGGTTGATGGAGGAGAGAAAATGGAATGCCTCTTATGGAATTTTTTAAATACTGATCATTACATTTATGGAATGCCTAGTGGTCTTTGCACTATGAATGACCTGAGACTTTCACCCTTTCTGATGCCTTCCTCACTCTGAGTCCAGCCACTTAGGCTTCACTGATTTCAAATCTGCTCACTGAATGGTGGATACAAATATGAAAGGTGGATACAAGTGTTGAGCTTTGTCCAAGGCTACTTCGGTACTAGGGTCGAGTAAAGATATAGATTTTCCTATTCATTTATATTTTGAATTGAACAATCTGATATCAAGTCTGAAAATGTGTGTGGTGATCTACGCCAAATCGTATTGCTATCACGCCTAGTTCTGTGTTTCTGATGAGACACCGAAACACAATTGATTCAAATTCCAAAGTTTGCCAACAACAACGGCCACTGCTGGCTTGAGACCAGCGCCATCAACTGGTATGTAACTGAAATGTCCCTTATTGAACTCATAGCAAATCCAAATCAAATAAAATCTTTTGAACCAAAGTCAAACTGAATTGTGAAATCAGTGGCGATACTCAGCCCTATTGGATACTACCTTCACTGGCTTCATACTGCTACCTTTCACAATACCTTTTACACTAAATCTCCAGGTACGGCTGTTTTCTGCTGTTTGTCTCTACAATACAAAGCCATGCGTTTTGAATGATCAAAAGCATTGTTCAGATCAGTTGCCAGAGGATGAGCAAACATCCCTCGCATAAGCAAAAACCTAAAAGGCTTTGCCCTGCATACTGCATTGCTTTCCAGTACACAGATCATTGATGTTTGAGTGGGATTTGATATCAAACAGCTGCCACTGTGTGAACTGGGTAGGTAAGGTTTATACCAGACCTGTTTTGGAGGACTTTCCTCTGCGTTGACTATCTCTCCCTGTGCCAAATAAATTCTCCTGGGCCTTATCTTTATACTCATAACAGTTCTTTAAACAGAAAAATCGATAAAGGAGAAATTTGCCTTGGAGACTATTGTGCCTCTTTTTGGAATTTGCAGATCTAAGCAGTCTGTTGGAGAGAATAACACTCGATATTGCCCACAAGAAGAAAAGAGCTGTGGAGGATGGTGGTGGGGGTGGGGGGGTAAAGCATTTACAATGGCGTTTAGCCAGGGCCTTAAACTCTATCATGGCAAATCACATACTCTGGCACCAGGCCTGAAGTGCCACAAATAATCTTCACTTGGCTTTTGTTTTTCATTTCATTTCATTTTTATACATGGACGTTATGTCCTAAAAGTGTATCGAAAGAATGTAGGATAGATGTATGCATGTCTCTTTATCATTCATTTTTTAACCAGTGGCAATCTTGTGGCAATAGGAGGGAATAAATATATCTTACCAGGCGACAGTAAGACTTGGCGCAATCTGTGCTACAATCTAATGCCAGACAAATTTGGTCCAACCAAGATTTTCCTTGAAAGACTTCATACAGTCTCAGAAAGTCTGTTGATAGTCAAAATAATTGTAAACTATAAAACTCCAAAACACTACAAACAGGCTAATATGTCATTGTAAGATATGTTCTCTTAAAGAAGTGGACAGAAATTGGTTGGTTACCACTGGTTTATAGGACTATGAACTTGGTTTAGTAGTTTTAATGTGCACAAATCTCCACATTTGTTTGCACATGTTTAGCGAGTGTCCAATAGTTTGTAATAAGAGTTTGAATTTTTAGCACAAATCAGAACAATTGGACAAGAAATGTGACCATCTGTACCTTCCCTTTATATTTAGTGGCTCCCATCTGCAGGACACATGGCAATCTCTAGGGCCAAGATCCAAGCCCTGGCACCGGGCCTGTCAATGCCACAGGGACCCACTGAAACCCCTCTGATGTTTTGCTTCTTGCAAAACACCCGCTCTTTTCCTCGTCCTTTCACCAATCATTTCCTTTCTCCTTCTCCTCTCTTCATCTGCAAACACAGAAAGCAGCTGCACACACACCTGACTCCCAATTTATCGGTTGTCAGGCAGATCCATCGGAGGCTGCAGGGGGTTGCCATGCGTGGCTCAAGTTACAGAGAAATCGTATACGCCACAATGGTCGGCACCTTGTCCAACCTCTTCCTCTCAATCTTACCTTGACAAGCCGGCCACATTCCCTTCAGTACGGTTCTTCTCAGAATTCCCTTCCCAGAATGCATTCTGTCAGTCTTTCTCCAACTGTATCTGTGTTCAAGCTTTACAGCTTGACAACACCTGTCCCTTATTATCACAAACAAAGTCTAATACTAATCATTTTGTGTGCATGTTAGGGGAGATGGAAGGGTAAAACTGGGATAATTGATCCCAAATAGGGTAAGGGCATATCAGGGCAAATAACAGTAGGCCCTATAAGGAACATTTGTTCTCATTGTCGATCAACTATTCTTTCGTTATTTGCTGCATCTCTAGTTTACTTGTTATTTGAACTATATTTTTGTATTGTCACTAAACAAAATACTACTATGTACAAATAACAAAAGTAGAATAAAAAGCCATAATGCTACGAAAAAAGTATCTGCCACACCACTTAGAGCTTATTTGTTGAATCTTGATGAGTGTCTGGCCAGTGTGGACACCTACACCTGGAGCAGGTAATCCAGCTAGGATCAGATCTCCATCTACCTAAGTCTTGAGTGAAGAGGTTTCCCCCCCCTTCCCCCCACACTCCCTAACTCTTTGAGGTTGCTTGGCGATGAGCAATCCTAACCCAAAATGGAAAAAGAAGGTCACCTATTTCTTTCACTTTAATAAAACTGAAAAGGCTTATCCACCGAAAATACACAGTACATTGCAGAATCCAGTAACTAAATACTGTTACCCATAAACAGTATATAGCATAACCATTTAAACTAACGCCTAAAGCCTGACACATTGTCTTATAGCACAGTGATTATAAGTCATGATGACATGTTAAAAGTTACATTTAAAACATGTATCTGTCTGCATGCCTAAGGTGTGTGAAATCCGAGAAAAGCCCTACGTCATTGGTTTTAAAGGTCTGTATCCCTGTAATGGATATGATGCCTGAATAAGAACGATTCAAATACCACCGCCAGCAGCACCTCTGTCTGCCTCTGCGTTGGCCCCCAAACATCCCCTCAAACCATCTCATTGTCTTGTGGAATGTCAGGTGGTCTGGTTTCCTTTTGTTCTCCGGGGTGATGTCAAACTACTTGTCCAACTGATGAACGAGTGTCACTTGTGGTGAATCAGGTAAAAGTATCTTCCCAAAAAGAGTCTCGGTGTAGCATTGGGTTCTCAGACACAGTTGCATTGCAAAAATGATATGCTTATAGGCATCAGTACTAGCATTTTAATGTTCTGTAGGAGCACTAGTTTTATTTTAGTTCTGTTTTCTTCTAATTCTCTGACTAAGGATCAGGTAGAATTGAGTCTTTTTACATTTAAATTGACATATAAAGACAAGTTGGTTCCAGGGTCCACATTGAACATTTTTATTAGAGTTGATCACCATATTTGTCGAGGTGTTAAGTTACGTTCATACTAATTAAAAATCACTTGAAAAGCATTGGTTCACAGAATTGAATGGCTTTTGGTGCCACACTTGTGTGTTTGACTCCCAATAGGACCTTTGACTTGTTCTTCCCCCAGTGATTTTCCTTTTAACAGATCATATCCATATGAAATATAGTAGAGCAGCATCATGTTATCATTGGCATTCTTCCAGGTTGCCTCTCACACTGACTTTCCCGCTCAATACATTAACATGTAGCATCTAATGATAATGAGGCCTGGATAATTCGGGGACGGCTTTGATGGAATGAATGCAGTTGTGCAGGCAGGACTACATATGTGCATGAATATTCATAGTGACCCTGGGGCCAAGAGAAAGTGTCTTTCCTGGAGGGTGCGCTCTTCTCTAATGGAGCGTGCCATCAACACGGTCTGTGTGTGGCTGCTTTTTCCCTGTATGATTGATGGGTAGAAATAGATTTTCATTAAATCCTTACGGCACTTCACTGAGTTCCAGACATCGCCTGGCATTGAGGTGCGTAGTGTCTTCATACCATTTTCTTTTTTTTATTGTATTGTAAATAACCAAATTAATTATTTGAATTCCCCAAATGACACGACCCCTAATTCATTTACACAACCCACACCGAGAACTATGTAGGCGTTAAATGGCGTCACCCAGTTGATGAAATTGAATGAATAAAAGAGTAAAAGAGAAGCGACTTGTTCCTAGACCTGTCAACCCTGTGTCGTTGGGGTCTATGTTAAGTAGGACTGCAAGCAGAAAGGAGAATCATCGTAGCGTCATAGGCCATTAATGTTATTGTTGCCCTCAGGCTTAATGATGTTGACGCCTTTTGCATTCAGCTGTGAGCTTTATCACATTATTACTTACAATGTTGCCAAAATGAGCATCATTAACGAACATCATTTCCATATATTACATTGTGGCTTCATGACACTATAATCTGAAATTACCAACCAGTGACAAATCACACTACGTAGGATTAACAATATTACAATCACAGTACAATACAATAAAGTTCCATAAAGAAAAATGGTTGTAGGCGATCTCGTTATAACATAAACAACACGATGTTTCAGTTGAAACAATAAGTGGTGTGTGCAGCTCACAACACACGTCTGCCTGGACAAAACACGGCCCCTCAGGTCGGCCCACAGCAGGGCAGACGGTAATTAATTCAGGGCTCCCCAGAGCTGCTTTAGGGAGGCGTTTGTTTACTGGGAGTATTGTTTTAGTGTAGCTTGCCTCAAAGGACACAGTGCTTTGTTTGAGCGGCGTGGGTGTGAAGAGAGGGACGAATGGAGTCGAGGAATAACTGTTGAGCATATGATGGAATGCAGTTTGGAACACAGCCATCTGCTGTGTTTTCCACTCATCGTCTAATTGCTTCTCGGTTATCAGAATGGCTTGTTGTATTAACTAGTTGTATCAGGTTGACCCACTGTCTACTATGTTGTATTAAGACATTATAAGATTGTTTCGTAATGCATTCATATTGTGTATTACGCAACATATCATACATATTATCGTTTTTTAACTCCATATGTTTTTTAATGGCTTTTATGTTGTGCGTAGTTATAATCCACCTTATCATTAGAGATTAATGGAATGTTAATGCAACAAACATGTCTTATTCACCATCAACAAATGATTGTCATTAATGAACTTTAAGCAGTCTTTAACCAAGATGAACACCAGCTAAAAAATCTCAATGATATAAGCCTAATTCACGTGACCAGGGCTGTCGATATGGACAGCTCCTATAGTCTCTCACTCTTGTTTTCCTCCCCTCTGCAACGTGCACTGAGTCAGTATTTCCCTTCATCTCTCTAGACAAGTCTTAAAAGGTCACCCTATCCTTTGTAAACAGATGCAATTCTCTGTTCCACTGCAGCTCTCAGATAATAAGTTGCTTGGGCATCAGAAAACACAACACATTGTCTTCTAACTCCTCTAAATCTCCCTGGTTCACTGCCAGTGACTGTGCTACGGGCAGGGACAACCTAGCATTAGCTCTCTCATTGGACCGACGGTACTACCGGGAATCGGTGGTAGGTTCCCTTTTTTTCTCTGTTGACAACCATATTAACCACATGTGAATTCAAACAGCCTGGTGTTATTTTCTGACCCAAATAAGCAGTTCCTGCTATACATTTTTGCTTGACATTCCCACAAACTGTAATTATAATCAGAGACTAGCTTAGTCAGCACAAAATAAAACATGTCCTGTGACCTCAAATACGCAGCTCATAGACCTGGCCAGTTTGTGTTAATGCCAGATGAGTATACATGGCCTAAGACATTGCTCATATAATCTAGAACTGCATTTCAGATGTAAAATCTATATATAATATAATATAGTGCCAAAAAATAAATAAACAATTGATATTCTTTTAATAAATAAAGATACGATATTACAAAGATTTTTGAGTGCAATACAGTTTTTTTTAAGTGTTCGCCCATTTCTTCTTTAGCCTATATATATATATATATATAAACAGCACACGACACCAGGCCATATTCTGTGATGGGATCATTCGGTGCCATGGGCACCAGCTGACTGCAAGCTGTCCAGGGGGGATGCTATCGCTTCATACATGAAGCCTCTCTCGTAAGCCTGGAAATTAAGTGGGGAGATTAGCCTCGATGTTTAAATTGCCCCCATATGGTCATATTGACGTGACAGAGACCCTCCTTGCTTCCTGTCTCTTACGGATGGCTCCCCAAAGTGCTGTCCGGTAAATGGCTACGTCCAAATTGTGACGATCAACCTCAGCCTCTCAGCCTCTCAGCCTCTTCCGTTCATCTGCATTACGTTGCCCTTAACCGCCCCGCCCCGCATGGGAAGGCCGCCGCTTCTGCGAGAATACGACCGGCCCGCCGTCTGTCTAGCGCCCTAACACACACACACACACACGCGCGCTACCGTGTTGTACGAGAGAGCTTTGGATGAACACGGGGTCGCTCCTGACCAGCCATGTGTAGCGGTGTAGAGGATGTTTAGAGGAGTCATGATGGAACCCTGTAGGTTGCCACCAACCGCCTCCTGCTAGCTTGGCATCTGCTGAAACAGCGGTAGCCTACCAATGACCTATCACAGGAAGTCAGCCAATTATATCCCAGACCGGGGATAACAGGGCACACCGACAATTCTGTCAGGACACAAAGCACACCAGGTGAACACCAGGAGGAACAGACTGGAGGTGAGGTGCTTCTTGCACAATGCCCACAGGAGGTGTGGCCTCTATAACAGAAGAAGTGTATTTGTATTCCTATCTTGGGTTTTCTGTGGCTTGCCCCGTCACTTTTTTTCATAAGAGATGTTGGAGAAACCAATATGGTATTAGCTCTACTTTTTCCACAATACAATCAAGTATCAAAGTATTTTAGGTGAGGATACCTAGTATGTTAATTCCATGAAATGGAGATTGAGTAAAAGTATTTAAAGAAGGACATTTTTTTGTCATATTCCTGAAATGTTAAGACCCATGTAAGGAATCACTTGCAAAAAAATAATGCTGCCGTTCCACTTGGTCTTTGTTAACCTGAATGAATTGGTTCCCAGATTGGGCCAGGCCTAGAGCTGAGCAAAGCGCAGTGTTCCTGTGTTGCATTCTTCTTGCTTTTACATTTTTGTAAATAGCACAGATTCAAAGGGGGCGCACGCATTTCCGCACATCAGAAACAATTTACCTTGAAAAGCCCCCTGCGCTCTTATCTGAAAAACATCAATTTGATTAGAAAGAGCATTTCATTATTCACAAGGCATTAGCCTCAACTTGATTAAAGGAGCCGGGCGGGAAGCGACATCAAAAGGAACGCGTGTACGCTCACCGTGCACTTTAATATGATCACCGTTAATTAAAAGTCCATGTGTACAACTGTCTCGACATCCACCAACAAAGCCTTGTCCTCGTCCTTGTCTCCGCTATGCTGCAGTGTTTTCGGAGTTGCTTGCTAATTCTCCAGGTCGCCCCGGCCCGCAGATCAAGGTGATCCGTCTCGGTCTTTGAACTTGGCATATCAAAGAGATAAGGATAAAGAGATACTTTAAATAACCACCACCACCACCGCTAATGCACAACTCAGCTGACGCTCCCATGAAAGAGGAGTGGGTTTCAGAGACTCGTTTATACCAGTGTCAGCATGGGAAGATTTGTTATCTTTTTGTACGTCTCTTTTTTGACTGGTTAATAAATCCTCGGTGCTTCACCTAGGATCAGCCTCAGGCGACGCACTTCTGCGCCATTAAAACACAAAAATGTCCTAATTGGTGGGCTGCCTGTGAATCTCTGTATATTACAGAGTCTGTCTGTTCTGGGGCTGCAGTCAGACCCCTCCCTTCATGTTCAAAGATGTTCAAGGCCTTTCCTTCCTTGCGTGCCTTTGGTCTCTGTGATGTTCACCTGGAACACTTTAGTGGATAGCAATGCAGCACTGCTGATCTGTTGATGTATAATTGATCGGTTTAGAGGGGTGGTCCAGCGCTACGTGACTTGGTGTTCGGTCCCTCTCACTGTTATCCTTGCGTATTACACCAGATCGGCTCTTTGTCCACCACCGTTTCACACCAGGTTGGATGAGACTGACGTGGTACAGAGCCATGGAATCCAGGGCTATGGCAACGCCAAGCAAACAGGGGAACAGGAGCGGTTGCTACTGTCTGGGTCACTACCTGTATAACGTGTGTGTGTGTGTGTGTGTGCGCGCGCGTGTGTGCGGGGTGTATGTAGGGAAGAAGGGGTGGGTGCAGGATTTGTTGTGGCTACATAGGTGTAGTTGGCATGGAGGAGGCAATACTTAAAACATTGTGTGTGGTCCCCCCCCCCTCCTCCACATGTCCCTGGTGCCACCCCCTCCCCCGGGCTGCTACCTCCCACATTCACTAGATAAATGGCATTGGCACAGGTGTCCCATAGAGGGCTCCCAGCGTTCCTTACCCCCCCATATTCCTTAAGAGGAAGTGGAGTAGTGGGTGGGGGGGGAGAATTCCCCATTGTTAACAGCTGCCTGAGTCAGCGGGGAAGACTCCACCCCCACCCTTCTCTTTTCTCATTGACAACCACGCACACACACACACACACACACACACACACACACACACACACACACACACACACAAACCTGCACGCATACAGTGCACACACGCATACAGTACACACACTCACACACACAGTACAGGGAATGGGGCAGACCACATTGCTCCTCCTCAAGGTCCCGTCCCGTCCCCCCCCCCCGGTCAGTGAAACAAGAGGTTCTCTTTAGCGGTCGATATCACTCTGTGTGTGTGTCGCTAACGACTGGACTCCCACACAGCTCCGAGAGATTACAGATACCATGAGATTCTCCCATGTCCCCAGCGTTGTGGGGGGGGGGGTAGACACACAGGTCATTGTGCGCTCGACATATAGGACCGCCACGTCCCGCGCTGGGAGGGAGCTGTTGGACCAGGACGGGAGGGGCGTCATGTTGTCGCCTCTCTCTAAGGCCCGTGTCCATGTGGAGTACGCAGCCCGCTTGTTGTGAAAACAGATGAAGCTGTAAATCTCCCGAGGCCGTCGAGGACGGAAGAGCTTCCGTGAAGGTGAGACTTCAAGGATTACGAAGTGTTTACAGGTGTATTAGTAGGTGTTCTGGTACTTACAGGTGTTTACAGGTGTATTAGTAGGTGTTCTGGTCCTTACAGGTGTTTACAGGTGTA
>JAOPJO010000139.1:1543058-1557258 GCA_027123675.1 Molva macrophthalma | reverse complement strand
GAGGGAGGGGAGCGCTTCATGACTGCTGCCACGTTTACGCAAAACACATCCGCAGCGTCTCATTAAAACTATTCAAAATGTTTGGTATCTTTCCCAAACATTCGCTGCCGTTATGATGGAGGTTGCTGGTGGTAACCGTCGTGAAGACAGAAGTCTCTCGGGGGCCGACGCCACGGACCCCCTGCCCTCATCCACGATCCGTGCCAAAGTTCTGTTTAGCCACGAGGAGAATGGAGGCTGTTCTATCTCCGTGCATCTCAGCTGGCAAACAAAATACATACAAACCTGCTTTTATTCAAAGAAAAAGTCAAAGAGAGGGATAGAAGAGACTCTTGTATCAATAGTAGTCTCACAAATCAGACTTAAGATTAACGCTCTACAATGAGAAAACAGACATCTTGAATCTGGTTCATCGGGGCGTCTCTCTTTCTCTACAGGCGGCTTACTTTGTTTAGACCAGTCATGTTACTGGAGGCGAGGATCTGTAAGCGTGTAATTTTGGCAAACAGCGAACACAAACACAGCCAGCACTAGTTAACTCATTCCAGTGGGCAGACAAGCTTTAACATCCAGTCCAGAGCGCGCCGTATTTAGAAATACATTAGAATCCCCTTCTGAAAGCCCAGGCTCTGTGCCATCTCACATCAATAGCAATACAAAAACATCTCTGGCATTTTCTTTAAAGCGATACTCGTGCTGGCCGCTATTCACACTGCTACTTCTTCTTCTTCTTTCCGTTCCCCCGCTCAGATCAGCACCTTGTGTCAGGCGAGAACACAATTAACACTGTATCGTCTGTCTCTGTTCCATCCCTGCGCCTGCGTGCGTGTGTGTGTGTGTGTGTGTGTGATTGTGCGTGCATGTACCCGTATGCGTGTGTTTGTAGCCGAGGGCAGCGGGGTGGTCATAGTGGTGATCATCCTGTCCCTCCTGCTGCTGGCCATCCTGGGGAGCGTCATCTACTTCCTGCACAAGAAGGGCAAGATCCCCTGTGGACGCTCGGGGAAGCAGGAGATGTAAGCTGCTCACACACACACACACACACCTACATACACACACATACATACACACACATACACACACACACACACACACACACACACACAGATATATACATAGATACACATATACACATACACACACATATATACACATACACACACACACCTACATACACACACATACACACACACACACACATACATACATAGATACACATATACACATACACACATATATACACATACACACACATACACACACACTTACATACATACATAGATATATACAAACATACATAGACACACAATCACATGTACACACACACACACACACACATAGATCATGCATATTCTACTGCATTGTTGCTCTACTTCATATTATTTAAGTTAAGTAACAACGTACACATCAGGCACTCGTGTCATGTGATGTGATGGTATAAACGGTCCTTGTTTGGTTCAACGCAGCACCAAAGAGATGCTGTCAAAAGATGACATCGTGGTGGAGCTGCAGGCCGACCCCAAGGCAGAGCAGGCCGAGCTGCTGAAGGGGGCCAACGGGGCCCAGAAGGCCCCTGGGGACCAGGTAGAGAGCTCTCCTATCCTTATGCTTTGGGTTCATGTTTATATATTAGCATAGAAGAGCAGCAAGCATATTCATTTATTAACATATCGACATAAACAACAAGGTGGAACAACATTTCCAATTATATCACTGTCATGAATGTGGTCATCACAGGTCCTGAGTTATAAGCTAACTGAAATGGGTTGGTAGTTGAGAGGCTTTAACTGTGGAATGATCAACTAAATCATCCACATAAGACACCGTGGGAGTAGAGCTCAGTCTGGTTGCATAACAGCCCATAGGTGTGGATGAATAACTTTGATGCATTTGGGGAATTGTATTGTTAGACCTGTATCATTGGTGATAAAAATCAACAGTTTGGCAAGCAATGGATAACAGACACTTTTTCACAGAGGGGCCATCGTAGGACAAACACAGGTGTGGCTAAACAGTAATTATGGGTCTTGTCCATAAAAGGAGCAGAGCCATAATTAGTGTGATAAGCGACACCTGGGTTTATCCTACAAAGACGCCTCTGTGAAAAGGATCTATTGGCTCGCTTTTAGAAGTTCAGATTCACTCTTTGACCCTGAGTGTAACAAAATGTCTCTCCCCCCCCCGCCCCCTCTCTGTTCCTCCCACCGGACCGTCCTCCATGGAGTAAAGGACGTAGAGTTCAAGAAGTGACACATGCAGCAGTCCAGGCTGTGACCAGGCCGGGGGGGGGGTGTGTGTGTGTGTGTGTGTGTGATGTCAGCGACACACAGGGACACCTCCCACCAACAGGCTATCCACACCCCACCCACCCCTTTCTCCCTGTCACTTTGTGGTCCTGAGGTGTTGAGCAAAAACCATGTCAGAACACACACACACACACACACAGTATTTATTTGGTGATTGAAAGTTTTTTTTCCCCGCTTTTTCCCCCACTGGTTCATGCACCGTTTTCATAAAAAAAGATTGTTTGCAGTTTATGGAAGTTTGATGATACTCTTATGTGTCCTTATGAAACTGTATATATTATACATATATATATTGTTATTTAAGGACTTTCCGCACATGGTTTTGTTTGGTAGGGACATTTGACAGCGGATTTCTTTTTGGTTTTTTCCATAATTTTGTTTTGTGTTCAATAATCAATACCAACATCTGAAGAAGCCAAAGCTATTTTGTTGCAGGGTTTTTATTTTTTTTATTTCGATGTTTCGATGGGAAGGGAGGCTATGGTATAAAGAATGTTGCCCACTAGTGTCTGCAGTTGTGAGAGCACAACATACCAGGAGGACCCCAATCAAGCCCCTCCCACTCAGCCACTGTGTTATGCAGGCTAACACCACGTCGCCAACACAGATGCACAGACACTACCCCCGTCGTTTGAACAGCTCCTTACTGCAAAACTACTGTCAAACTCTGGGACTTTGTGAATAACCAGCTTAAGGATTGTTTTGATTTGCTTTTTTTCTTCGAAAGGCCACGACTCGTATGCTGCAGTGCCTGTTAAGTTTGTTTTAAGAATCCATCGAACACTGAATTTTAATTCTTGTCATTTCTGGTTTGCCTTGTGTATATTGTATTAAGGGTGCGGGCACTGTAGTCAGGCAGAAAAATGCCTCTTTTTTCTTTCTTTTTTTATGACCAGTTTGCTTACTGTGTAGGTTATGTGAGATGTGTTTTGTTGATAGATCTGAAATGCCCCAATGACTTGCAGAGTTTATGTTTGTTTTTAATTGTATTCCATTTCTTTGCATTGTGTCGAGTTCAAGTTGTAGAAATATCCAGGTAGTCCTTCAATTCAGAACTCTTTGCTTGTGTAGTGTGTAGTTGTGAGAAAAAAAAAAGATACACGTTTGACCTGTAGTTTTGGTTGGCACTGTCTTCGTTCTGCAGGAGTGAGTGAGTGGACTTTGGCGCACGCAATAAGAAACCGTGGTCTAGCTTGGAGTAGTTCTCTTGATTATAATGATTCTCATTACGAACTGTGTATAATGTGGAGGTCTCACCTAATGAAGAGACCGCGTTGCGAGGGAGTGGAGTGAATATGCCATACAGCAGACTGTCTGCACGAAAGAAAACAATGTCCTAACATTGTGTGTGGTACAGGATTTCAGGAATATGACTCCACTCTGATGTTTTTTGTTTTATTGGAATGGTTGTGGACATTTCGCCAACAGGAGTTTGAAACTGTACAGTTGGATTTTGTATGTCCCCCCCCCCCCTCAAATGTGGATACATTAAGGTAATGTACATGTTCTTCTTTAATGCTTGCATTTTTTTTTATATATATATTTGTTTTTCAAGAAAAGGATGCCAAATAAAAAGTTTCATTTGAAAAAAAAACAATGTTTACATGCCTTTCACTGTCCTCAGCTCTTTGAGGAACAACCATTTGGCAGTTTATCATGTAGCCTTGACAACACTTGTCATGTTTCTCCCCATCCCTCTAGAAGGCCCTGTCTCACCGTGTCAGAGCAGAGCAGGAGTTGCACTCGGGAGGAGGAAAGCACAGAGCGTTCTTTCTTCAAGTCCTGGCTCAC
Organism: Molva macrophthalma; assembly: GCA_027123675.1. NCBI lineage: Eukaryota > Metazoa > Chordata > Actinopteri > Gadiformes > Lotidae > Molva > Molva macrophthalma. The sequence goes on along the minus strand of JAOPJO010000139.1, from coordinate 1,553,161 downwards.
CTTGAGGTCAAAGCTAAATGTACAGTACAGAGAATTCTGTACATTTGAATCCGAACACTGAAACTAAGTACAGGAGTCAAACCGATGATTTGGCCTGTGAGCTACTGGACTGCACAGAGGCAACAAGCGGAGTGTGTGGAACTTAGGAATAATTACTCACTCTAAATTAGATTCTAAATGAGTGTATAAAAAAGGTACCGAAAACGATCTACTATATTGTCATTTATTTTCTGCTTTTGCAGAAAATTTTGTAAATCACCTCTTTTAAATAGAAACACAGATAAATTGTTAACGAAAATACTGTTTAATTAAAAATCTTAATGGCTTCGGCATGAACACGACAACACAATAAATGCTGATATTAAAAAAAGAATCAATCAATAAATAAAATCTTTACACATGCAATGACAATGACAAAAAAAGCTTTTTTAGTAGGCAAGTATTAAAAAAAACAAATAATCCAAGGTTAATAATGATTTATAAAACAAACATGTATTCCTACAAGTGGATATTATCAAAGAACGTAACAGCCACGCTTAAAGACTACCAGTAACTTCTGCAGTAACCATGAGCAGGTAGACCGTGTGACAGAGCAACACCTTGCACTGTTATCCCCACACAAGACATCATATAGTACTGGTAAAAACACATGTTAATTGCACTATCATTACAAATCTGCCCCTCGTATGGGGGTTTTCACATTAAAACGGCACTATCAAGGTTATTTCATTTAAGTACAAGCAAACCCCCCCAAAAAACAACTAAAAACTCAACCCAAGGAACAGCGCCATCTCTGGTCAATACCAGAAACATAACAACGCTGCATTCCACAAGAGATGCCACCGTTCCCATGCGGTCGAACTTCAGCGTTTGCTCACTCTTTTAAAATGTCCATACCATAATCCCACCAGTACCGTTTGAGCCTGACTTAAGGCAAAACATATGGCAATAATTCTGTGCAAGCATACACAGAAGTGCCTGGCGACACTCAAAATGACACTTTGTGTTTTAAATGCTTTTGGTGTGGGACTCCATCGGGCTGACCGCCGCCACATCGCTGCCCCCCCGTCTCCCCTCTCCCCTGGGCTTGTTACTACTGTGCACCTTGTAGCTCTGGGTACCTGAGTCCCGGGATAAAGACGGGTCTTCTTCAGCGGTGCTCCTAATCAAGTGAAATATACGTGGGGTTCCCAGAGAGACGTTTTCATTCGGCGGAAAAAAATAAAAAAAAAATCATCATATATAAATAAGCTATTCACAGAATTAATTTCAGTTAGACCACGGTTAATGGTGAAAAAAGTAACATGATTTTTAGAAAAATAAAACAATTACGAGCTTAAAATGAAGACTCCAGCCACGGTTACCACTACACTGAATACACTTCCAGAATGTACTAGATGCTTTTTTGACTCATTTTATATATCTTTTTTTTTTTTTTTTTTTTTATAACATCGCCATGGCAATGATTAGGAGCTAGAAAGGGATCAGTCACGTGAAATCCCGTCATCTCAACACGCCGGAGATCACCGCGTCTCAGCGACACCAATCACACGTCAGCTGAAGCGCAGACCACACGAGTTCCACATGAAAACTCACACACGAGTTCACACCAACCTCGTGTTCAGATAAATATTTGTTTAACACACATTTCTCAGTAAGCCTGTTCAAAATTGAAGCTGCCGGCTGTAAGACACAAAAACTGGAAATATCAACTCAGTTTGTAACAGTTTGTGCTGCCTCGACTTCAACACGTAGCTTGGCAAAACGTTGCTAAAACACAGCCATCGTGCATCCCCCCCCCGCTTCAGGAATGGTACGACCAAACCAACAGACCTTCCTTCCTTAAGACACTTCATGTTCAAGGGTAACCAAACACTTAAACCTCAGAGACTGTACCATCTGTGGTGAATCACATCGTGAATTTGAACCAATCACAATTGTGCATTTTTGGTTCAGTTCCAAGAAACTCAGCAATGTGAGCAGCGCCCTCCCCCCCCCCCCTACTGCAACCTTTTGGCATGTATATCTGGACATTCAGCAAAGTGCTTAAAGTGGTTCAATGCAATCTACTGTAATGGCACGGCGTGTACAGACAGACGGACAAGACAGACACAGAAAGAACATTGGAGTGTGCGTGCGAGAGAGAGACGGCGAGAGCGTGCGTGTGTGTGTGTGTGTGTGAAGCTTGTAGAGAGGGCTGAGGGTCCGTGGTAAGGTGGGGCTGGCGGTGCTACGTGGCGACGTGCGCAGCAGAGGGCACGGAGACAAACTCGCGCAGGATGTTCTTGGCCGTCTCCAGGTTGTTCTGGGCGATCATCAGGGCTTTCTGGATGTCCTGGAACGAGTAGCCCTGGGACATCAGGCACTCGATCTCCCCGCTGATGGCCCCCGCGGCGGGAGGGGAGGGCGTGGTGGGGGCCAGGTACCCCGCAGGCACCTCGGGGTTGAGGGGCCTCCCCCATCGGTCCGAGTTAGCCCGGCGCGGGAGGGGCTTGGGGGGGCGCTCCAGGTCGGAGCCTGCTGCGAACATGGCTGGCGAGGGGAGGGTATAAATACAGGGATGAGACGTGGAATAACAACACCGGACAAAGTAGGACCGTCACTGAGTAATGGGTTCGGGAGAAAGACGTCCATGGTTTAGCAGGACTGTCCCAGAAAGGGTTGCAACAACAGCTGATGAGCGCCAAGTCCCCTGATGGAGTAGGGAGCTTTGCAAACAGCGGGCGCCAGCAGACCAAAGTACTGATGTCCGAGTAACCGTAGTTACCACCTTCCGAGTGGGAAAAGGCATTTGCTTCACCCTCCGACTTCTTACAGTTAGATCTGATATCCCCGACTTGGGCAGAACTGATCAAGATGGCAAACAAACAAACAGTTTGCCCTGGATAAGTGGGTCTTTTTCTTTTATATCCGTGTAAGAATTATTACTATACATTTTTTTGGTTTGTAAAATAATCAAGAAATATGTGTAGAACATGCTGATAGCTACAAATGGCCTAAAGTTTTGCCCTAAACTTGATATATTATATATTTTTAAGTGTTACTCCACTCCAGAGTAAACTCTTAAATAATAAATAAATTCTCTTTTTTAGTTTATTTTACATGTTTACATGTTACTGCAGGGGGCCTGCTTGCCCTGGCTAGAGGACATTTAAATGGCACACTATTTGTGCTCTTGCTTTTGCAGAGACGACTACATGCCCAGCGCCTTCAGCTGCAGAAACACCTCGGTGCACGTCGAAGAAAGCAAACGTGAAAAAGAGTGCTGACAACCACAGCAAGTGGGAGGGGCCACGTTAGGACCAAAGGCGGCAGCAATGTTGTTTTTTGATTTCTGCCGAGTAAATGAGCAACCGATTGAGGCTTAAATCGTGCACATTGTCACATTTGTTTGATAAAGTTAATATGAATACAGCGTGGCTATAATTAGAGATTAAATGAAACGCCCAATGGTACATCATCGAGTCCCCATACGTCGCCGTCCCTCCCTCCGAAGTCTACCATCTGTGTGGGTGCGGGAATGCCATCAAGTCAACGGGAATTCTTCCCACTTCCCTGATATCGCCCATATGGCGTGAATACGGCATAATACACACGTATCGTAACATATATAACATATACTCATAACCAGCTAAGTATCTAGCTTCACAACCTAGTTTAAATAAAACGGGTGCACAGCGGCAGTAGATGGGAGGTGCAGGTGTACGTACAGGGCTCCAGGGTCCCGGGCCGGTCCAGGCTCAGGCTGCTGAAGGCCGCGGAGGTGCCAGAGATGTCGGAGAGCGTGCGTCGGGTGGGGGCGGGTGGGGCCATGGGCCGGGGGTAGTCGTACTCATACACGCCCTCGGCCTCCGTCTCCGCCAGCTTGTCCTGGGACGCCACGGGGGACTGGCGTGGTCGCTCTGCATAGCGTTCACGGAGAACACGATGTTTAGAAAAAAGGAAGCACAACAACAGGGAAAATGAGGAGGGTTTATTAACCTAGGGGTCACGGGTAAACTAAAGAGAAACTGTTGGATGTAAGCATAGCTGTTTAACCAAGTAAGACAGACACACACACATTTCATTTTATAAACAGTAGGCAATGAGCCAATAGGAACGAATATGAATTGAATCGATAATCTGTTAATCACAACAAATAATCGCAATCAAAATATAATCAAGATTATAATTTTAGTTCCAAACAAATATTTACAATGAGGATAATAAAGACAAGATCAGTGTCATGTTTACTGTTCCTTATGACGAATAAAACCTGTTCTATTTGTTAAGCCTGGTCAATTTGTTTACCCATACACAAGGCGACCAAACCAACAAACTAGATGGGGAACTGGACAAATAATTGTTTACGAATTGTTTTCGAAACAACTATACAAGTATGCTCTGCTAGATGACACTGTTTGAACGCCTGTACTCCTGTTGCAAGAGGCCATATGACTGGAGACATGTCCTCAGAACAATAACAGGATAGCCAAATAAATGCATTAATAAAAATAACGAGGTGTAGCAGTCAAGTGAGAGTACAACTCTAAAAATGCCCTTTTCCTCATGTCAAAACCAAGCGGCAGCCATGTCTGTTTGTGAGGTTCAGGCAGGACAGACTAACATGTAGTTCCTCTAACGGCCTTTAGGTGGTTCACAGTGAGTGGCATTTCATTCTTGTAATAGAAAGCCAATATTATTTTTCTTTGTTCGGTAAGGATCTCAGTGGCTGGTTCGTCTTCATATTATGCATTTTCCCAAGATCCTGGTTGGCACGTATATTTCATTCAAAAGTTATTACAGATTGAATATTCATTTGTTTTGGCCAGACTTGTGCGAGGCGGCCGTTCAAGTCCCGCCCTCAAGCACCAAATATGGATTGTTTCTGCTGCTGGTGGCACAAATCTTAACCAATAGTAACACACCGTAGATTTACACGTCGTATGTAAGCCAATTGGTGACGTGACAGACGCTTCCTCCATATTTATGGGAGGAAACTCAAGCATGTAAGTCCCCGCTGACCGCTTCAATTAGCAAGCTTTGTACAAGGTTGAACTGATGTGCGACAAGAGCCGTCGGAAAAAAACACAGTCATGCACTTCCGACATGATTGATGACTTAGTGCAAACTGAATTTATGCGTTGGTGCACGTGGGGTAGTTTGAATGCAGCCGTTGCACACAGCAAGCCGTGCTCATTTCTAGATGCAAACCTTGTATAAAAGAGTCAACAAATCATTGTGACGGAGGGGGAGAAAACAAAGCCGTTTCTCATCCCCTTCATTAGGCAGAAAGTCAATAACTGCACTTCACTCTGCACCGGCTCCTCACAGCATGTCAATTAATCTCTCTGTACACGCCACACACTTCCCGGCTGACAAAGACAGCCCTGTGTGTTGGTCTCCATGTGTGAGAGAGTGTATGAGAGCAAGAGAGAAATAGTGAGGAAGGGTGAGAAGAGAGAAAGTGAGAGGCATAAGCTACAAAGTTTGCTCTACGATCTTAATGCCCAGCACATGCGCATGTCCTACTGAAATACATCCACTGATCTGCGTGTGTGTTATGTAAATACATCAACTGATCTGCGTGTGTGTTATGAGCACACCAGAGCTCCCAGGTTATCAAGGACCATCCTATTCTCTGTTCCCAGGATTCAAACCGAAGCATGGCGAAGCAACTTTTAGTTTAAAAAAAACAAAAAACAAACAGACCACAGATCTGGAACAAACTTCCAGAACATGCGAGGCCTCAACAAGTTATTCTTTTAAATCAGGGCTCAAAGTAATCTGTTTTCCATAGCTGATTGCCAAAACGTCCACATCTATTCTCACAGAGAAAGGGTAGCAGAAGAAGCTATCCATTGCTTTTCAGTCAACAATGCAAGCCATGTTGTCTGTGCTCATAATATTTTCACTAGTGAAGGCCGACTGAAGAAACAGTCATGGTGAGGCAATGCTACTGGATCTAATCTAATGTACTAATCTAATCAATGTTTACAATGTGTAAACATTGTGTTCAGTCACAATGACCAGAGGAAGTAAACAGTCTCCTGTGTATTCACTCACATGGTCACTAGATGATGTAAAAGGAGAAAGTATGACTTGTCAAACAAATGACGACAATGGATTCTGCAGAACAAATAAGGACACCGACCCTTGTCTTTTTTGGAAGCATTTACAGAAGCCAATTCACGTACAATTGTTAAAAGGGATACGTCGAAAATGATACATTTGCACTATTTTCTGCGCTGTGGTGGCAGCGCAATTATATTGTTAGCTGCTTCTGGCTGGGGAGGCTATGCGGAGGGTTACCCGTCTGCGGCGCATCACAGGGAGCCTTATAATCACAGCGCCCAACATAGTGCCGAACTACCTGTGTTTGTAGACAACCCAAGGTCTGGTGTTGTTTCTGCCACTGGTTTTGCATTAGTGACTATTCGTAAACCTTGCAAAGTGATTTAACGTGTATTCCCCTCAAATGAACACAAGCTAGGCTAATAACTCTGCGAGTCAATGGAAGCGAACTCCCCTTCTAGATGCATGATTAATGATACATTTTTAATGATACGACTCGTCTGAGTCTGGGTAAGACAGGCAATGGGCGTATTCCTTTAAGCAACAATTTGCATATAGATAGACTTGTGAAAAAAACGGATTATGATCATTTAATCTAGGACGTTGGTAAGAAAAGACTTTTCTGACCTAATTCACATCCTTCTTCCACTGTACTAATGGCATCAGTTGCAATTGAAGACCTTGCTGTCAGCGGCTGATGAACGGTAGGTTCCACTGCTCAGTACTCACGGCAGATGTACTTTGGGCAACTTTGCCCAAGTGTCCGCTGGTAATTTATGACAATGTAATGCATCTGGAGAGTGGTGCGTGCCTCGCTGTGCCCTCGTAAACGGAGTAGATGCAAAACAGATCAGTTCCTGTGCGTTACCAGAGTCGAGGGACTGTGCTGCGGCCGCAGCCTCGGGGCCGGCTGCCTGGTCCTGGATGTTGCACATGGACTCATAGACCTGGGGGTCGTCCAAGTCTTCACACGTCATGGTGCTGAAAGGAGGATGGAGAGGAGAGGTCCGACCACGTAAGGACGGGAAGAGGATATTCAGTCAGAATTGTCAAGACACACCCACACACACACACCTTTCTAAAATGATGCTAAAGCACCCTCTGGTGGCCATATATAATACTATCTCTGCTTAAAAACTTATGAAGAGATGTAAATAGACTCAAATTGCCCTCTATGGGTTAAACAGATATTTTATTTATTTTATATTTAACAGTTTATTTATATTTAACAGTTATTTTGATGAAAGTACGGAGCATACCCTCGTATTCACTGGCTATATTAATCCATCTGTCTTTTTCACTGCACATATGGCCAGGTTTAAAACATAGCCCATTGTTTACATTGATACATCAATCATAACGATCAAGAATGGGCCATTTTAAAATGGTTGTGTATAGCAAATGGAAGAGGGAAGGTGACTGGGTCTACCAGAGCTCGTTGTGGCGGGATGCCTGAGCTGAAGGCGGAGGGGGAACGAGGGCCCCTGGTATGACCCACGGGGCCCCAGAGGCCGGTAAGGAGGTGGGGCTCATGTACTCGTTCTCCTCCCCCTCGGGGAGCACCATGTCGTCGCTCACCGCCGCCGACGTAACCGGGAATGGCCTGCACCAAGTGGGGACAGGGAGAAGAGGAAAGAGGGGTCACGTGAGCACTGGGATCCATTGCCTCCACAATCCCTGTATCGTCAGGTTGACTATAATAATGTTTTGACAGAGGGCGCTGTAGTGCATTTGCTTCTAGTCAATTCACATCACTCTTGTTCTGTCCGGCCAGGTTCATTTAAAAAACATAATGGCGGATGTACCCAGCATTAACAGAGATCTATTGGACAACTTGATCCATGATTTATATTTTAGTCTGGCTGAAAGATCAGAGGAGACAGAAAACCAATGGAGGAGACTATCTGTCTTACAAAGTGTAAAGTAAAGATTATTCTTTTACCCAATAGCAAAAATAACACTCTGTATGTCAGATATAATGTATTTGACAGCTTATGTGCGAACACATACGCAACATCCGACATGCAGTCCATCCTCCTGTTCAAGTTAAAGGAGAACCAAAGCCTGTGACCGCGTCTTTAAAAAATGACTTGGGTTTATTCATTCTGGGGCAGGGATGCCGGCTCCCCTGGAAACATCCCTTCCACTCACTTTCAATAAGCAGGGGACAGGTGTGTCGCATCTAGCTTAAATCAGCAGGTTGAGGGGAACCCTATCAGCCAAGCAGAGGTTATGCATGCAGTAGCATGTGTTAACCCAAGTGAGGACGGTGTTTGGTTCTCCTTTAAGGGAACGAGTGGCACAACGAGATTCCTGAGACGTTCTGGAAGAGTTCCTCAAAATATGAATCCACTGAGAAGCCTCATTCATCTGCATGAATGGGAAGAACAGTGGAAGAATAGCGTTCTTTGTTGAGGAAAACGACCGAGTTGCAGACGTTTTCCCTTGACCGATGATGGCCAGATGTTTAGACGAGAGCTTCCCGGAGCCGTTGAGCAAGCATACCTCGCAGCCTGGCAGTAGATGATGTTGGTGGCGGCGGGGATCTTGGCTGCCTCGGCCCCGGCCCCGTTGGTCTGTAGAGGAGCCGGGGGCACCGCGGCCAGCAGGGCCTTGGAAACGGGCCGGGGGACCATGTAGTTGGCCGCCCAGCTGGGCTGGTCCGGGGTGGAGGGCAGGGGCCTCCTCTGGAGCCGGACGTCCTGCGAGGGGGGGATCGGTGAGGGCCGCTCGGGTGGAGGAGGAGGGGGGAGCTCACGCAGCGCCGGGGGCAAGGGGAGGGGCTTGTCCCTGTGAGGAGCCAGGACCTAGGTGGTGGTGGTGGTGGTGGAGGGGGGGGCAGTAGAGATTGTTAATAGCAGTACAACAGTTTCCTAAATCATTTATCCCAGACCTGTGGGTGGCTCCCCCTACGTGGGCTGTGGGGAACTGCAGGTTTTTCACAACATTTTTATGTTTTCAAAACGCCCTTGATTACGAGAATTTTGTGATAAAATGCATCATTACTATACTATTTATAGGTACATATGTTACCCAAGTAGCCCAAGTATGGGTTATTTTGATATTGGGTTGGGTTGCAACACGCGGATTTTAGGTTGCTGCATGGCTTTCCATTTTTTGTTGGATTAAAGGAGTAAAAAAAAAAAAAGACACCACGTAACTTGCCTTAGCGGTGGCCCCCAGACCCATTGCCCCCACAGAGGTGGTGGGTCTCTGCTGGAGGAGATCTAGTCGGGGGGGCACAGGGGGGAGTGGAGACACAGGAGAAGATGGACGCTCTACCTGTACACACCACACACACACACACACACACACACAATACTTTTATTTATGTTCACATAGGACAGTAGGTCATTTTTGAACATAATCATTAACAAGAGAATTCTTTGTCTCGACACTTTTGATCAAGATAATGTAACATTTCCATTGAGCAGACCATTAATTGGGAAGCACCAGCGGTGATGTGTCTGTAAGTGCACATCGGTGGATGGATGATGGCTGTACGTGAGGACATGGCTCTAGTACCTTGGTGCACGCCAGCCTGCTCATGACCAGGTGTTGGTCCTCCAGCCGGTCATCTTCGTCCTCTTCGTTGCCGTCGGCCCTGCAGGGCCCCTGAAATCCGGCAAAGGAGGCCCCGTTGGGCTTTGGCCGGAAGGGGTCCACAACGATGGGCTCGGTCCCCTTGATCTCACAGCGACAGAACGGGCAGCCCTGCCCTTCGGACTCCTGGTGAAAGCAGTGGACAGCATATTTGGGAGAAAGGTGCAATGAGTCAGTGACTTTCAGTGCAAGCAACACGGTTGTAGTGGCAGCATACTTGATGAAATGCAGGCAGAACAGAAAACATTAACTTTAAACGGAGTGTTTAAAGTTGGGCTGTGTGTTTGCAAGAACATTGAAAGGGTAAGGCTGTGACATTGTAGGAACGTTTACAGGTAAGGCTGCGCTGTTGCAGGAATGTTTACAGGGTAGCCTGCATGTGGTTGCAGGAACGTTTACAGGTTAGCCTGCATGTGGTTGCAGGAACGTTTACAGGTTAGCCTGCA
>JAOPJO010000139.1:1524510-1540838 GCA_027123675.1 Molva macrophthalma | reverse complement strand
CCCCCCCCCCCCCCCCCCCCCCCCCCCCCCCCCCCCCCCCCCCCCCGCCCCCCCCCCCCCCCCCCCCGCCCCCCCCCGCCCCCCCCCCCCCGGGCTCTTACCTGCCCGGTTTGTGGATGAAGCGATGCAGTCGGGCCTTGACTTCATCGTACGTCAGGAAGGCCATGTAGCCGGAGTGTGTAACAGCTAGACTGTTCCAGTTCCTTAATAGAGATGCCCATGGCTGTGACACAAACACAAACACAGACATAAACACACACACATGCACACACATATACATAAGCAAAACACATCTGCTTCGATGGTGCACAATGCCAAGTACAGGGAAGCTCTAACTGTTTAACAAGTGAGAGAAAAGGAAGGCACACAGGAAATATGCTAGATTACTTTTGAGAGTTTGCGGACATCTAAAAGTTGAAATGAAAAATACTGTGGTTCAAGCATCATGACCATGAATGGCCACAGGGGACACAGGGCTCCCAGCATTTTACATTGTCTTCTTTAAAACAGATTAAAACAAGCCATCTTAAATCTAAACATTGATTTCTGATCAATGCATCTGATATCAACTCATTTATTTTTTTGTACATCATGGTAGTGTTAATTTCGTCCGACAAGATGAGACTAAATATGTTCGTCAACAACCTTTTTTTCCATGACTAAGATGAGACGATGACGAGACTGCACCAATGTCCAAAAACGCTGACTAAAACTAAATTAAAATGCATTATTGTTGACGAAAAAAGACGACTAAAATGTTTTGCATAAAATAAAAACTAAGATAAAATCCCTCTTCATTTTCGTCTACAATCGTCTCTACTTTTTCATCATGATAGAATATTCAGCTGTTATGCCTTCAAAATATTCCGAATGAGTTTGTGCTGTTGCTGCCAGCCTGTACTGTGGCTGCAAAACGAAACTACATGGAGGAAGAACTACACCAATCGACAGTAGCGAACACCAGAGATTTCGAGGAGATTTCTGAGTGACGAGCGCCGACGACATGCTAGGTAGAAAGAAGAGGTTTGATATTTGGTCGCATTTTACGTACAATGATATTGACAAAAAGTCAGAATGTGTCATTATAACTGACAGTAAGCAGTGTGGACATAAAATATTGGGGAAAAACACCACCAACATTAAGCGACATTTAAAAGGCTAACCACCCACACATTCATGTAAGTCAACTTAAATTAACGTCTCATAATGCTGATTTTATGCATCTAAGCTGTAAATCAACCAGTTAGCTATGGTGTTATGGCACATATATTATGCAGGTTATATTTTATAGCCATTATACCAGACTTGCTAGCTATCTATCCATCTAGCTGGCTATCAAGTTGTGAAGGGGATAAAAACGAATGGTAAAGCTAACGTCGGTTTGAACTTAGCCGCAGCTTTTGAATTGTTAAAAAAATAAAATACTCTTCAGAACAAGTTCATCATTTGTGAATGTGTCTCTTAAATCAGAAAACCAGACAGGTTTAACAGAGCATTCAACAAAAATCATTCAACAAGTGTATTTTGTCAGGTCATTATGAGATTTTAACCAATATTTGGGATGTGTGAAAAACTATTTGACTGAAATGGTTATCAGAAATAATCTCAGAAATAATTTATTTTCTTTTGACTAAAACGAGACTAAAATGACGAGACTTTTAGTCGACTAAAACTTGACTAAGATACCTTGAGTTCTCTTTTGACTAAAACTAGACTAAAATGACAAGACTTTTAGTCGACTAAAACTTGTGTGAGTCATTCACAAAAGATAATAAATGACTAAATATGACTAAAACTAACAAGGACATTTGGCACAAGACTAAGACTACATTAAAAATAGGTGACCAAATGAACACTACATCATGGTTGATTTTCACCTTTAGATGGCAGCATGCTCACAAGAACGGACTAGTGTGGAGTAAAGTCTGGGAGGAAGTCAAAAATACCAGACTACTTTCAAAATAAAATGCATAAATAAGTAGGATCAACAAGTTCAATGCTTTACCACGCTAATCTTCCACAAGTCCAATGCAACCGTCTAGTCTAGAAGGTCTAGACCAGACCATCTCAAAGGGCTCTACAATAAACCCATTTTGTCCACGTATGAGACTACAATGTGTAAATGTGAGGAAAATAACTATCGTACTCACAAAAAAAGAGAGTTTAAGTAAAATAATATATAATTTGTTATTATCATATTTTTTTAATATGACTTGAGGGAAGGGACGTTTCAGTGATGAGCAAAAAGCGATGCCTTCATGGGGAGCTTCCAAAACGCTCAACAAAAAAGACCCTAAAAAAGGCTCAATGTACCTAAACCATGAGTACTAACAATGTGGAAAGTGCAAGAAAATGATTCAAAAGAGAAATGCAACAAATGACACTGACCATTAAGCCTCTTTAAGCGGTTTGTTAAGCAGGATAAATGGAGCTCAGTGAGCATAAAATAAAATCCTCTGATAAATAATTGATTTGTGCTGCTGTTTGTACTCAGAGGCAGAGGCCACTTCCTCTGTGCACATCATGTGAGGGTTCTAGCTATTTGTTTAACTACATTTAGCCTCATTAAGCGGTTGTTGCGCGTTTAAGAACCTCCCCATTCATGAACACGAACGCACGACTTCCTGTGCCCCTGCGTTTCTTTGTGGGCACCTAACTTTTCAGACTTTGGAGTCCTCAGAGTTCTCCTTTGGAGGCCTGCCGCTTGGCGTTTTCAACACTGACCCTCCTGCATGCCCAACTTCCGCTACAACATGCCCTTGTGCCTCTCATTTAGCAGGAAGGGTAACCATGGGGCTGAAATTAACCGCCCACGCAAATGTGGACTAAATGGTCTAAGAAAACAATATAGGTTGCAGAAATACAGAGAGACAGAGAAGAGGGAGGGAGGGAGAGAGAGAGATACAGAGAGCGAAAGAAAGAGAAAAACAGACAGAGACGGGGACAAAGAGAGAGCGAGAGAGGTCGAGGGAGAGAGCGAGGAGAGAGAGGGAGAGATGTTGAGCCATGTGTTACCGTCTGTGCAAACGGTGTGGGTCAAAGTGGAGAGCCTACCTGGAACAGCCTGGTAAAGATGTCAAACTCGAACACAGAGATGTAGTCGTTAAAGGTGAGGTCGATGGTGGACTTGAGGGCCATGGCTTCCAGCCCAGAGCTGATGGGGTGGAACTCATGCAGGGCCTGACGGAAGGTCCTCCAGGGCACGATGGTCCTGCCAGGACAGGGATGACGTCAGTTACAACTAAACAAGTTACCACTGTTTCGAGTCACCACATTACAGGAACAGTGGAGTCTAGGACTGCTATTCTGGCAGTATATACACATTAAGACATTTGCAAGGAAATCATGTCGCTGACATCGCTTTTGGTTTGATTGGTTTGGTGATTTTATGCTTATGTCTCAAGCGAGCACAACCCTGGGCTGGTGGGATTTTCGGTTTCAGAACAGCTGATTTCAATCTCGAGGAACAAATTTACTCACTCTCAAATTGGTTGACCTTAAAATGCATTTTCATGACAGGCTTCAAACGCCATATTATATCGGACCCTAAATATTTGATAAATCTGGTAATTCCATAGCCGTCATTAACATTTCATAGCTTTTATTGGTTAAAGCCTAGTCAGTTCATTTTCAGTACGTCACCATGGAAAGGCTGGCTCTGCAAGACTAGTTGAAGCCATCTAGCTAGATCGATGATAAAAATAACAAAACATGTATTTTAATATATTAATCTATTTCTGCAGAAAGGTGAAGTTCTAGTTTATTACACTGTATTGTAGTGAAATACTGAATGAAAAAATAATAAGAACATGCATCAATTCACATTACAAAACAATGTAAACAAAGTTTATTCATCTTTTATGTTGTCGTCTCTGGTGGTTTTCTGCTGCGAGCCATTGCAGGGCGCGTCAAAAATAGACCCCACGCCGAAAACCAAATAAGCACTCGCTACTGCCGCGCAGCTAGACCCCGCAGCTTGGCCACAGTACCGCTAAATCCCGCGGCTCGGCTACGGTACCGCTAGACCCCACGGCTCGGCTACGGTACCGCTAGACCCCACGGCTCGGCTACGGTACCACTAGACCATGCGGCTGAAGTACGGTACCGCTAGACCCCCGCTGCTGAACTATGGTACCGCTAGACCCCGCGGCTCGGCTACGGTACTGCTACCATATAAACTTGTTTGTTGCCATTATCTAAACCAATGAAACGATAGAAAGAAGTCGATGCTACAGCTGTAAGGCGAAGTCATCAAGGCCCAAACCTGCTATGTAACAGGTTGGCTAAAGGTTAGGCCCACAGCATGGATCGCCATGGTAACTGAACTGAGGTAAGTGTAGGCATGGTATTCCCTGAATTCTGACTTAACATATCCGGTTAACCTGAAAATCTAGCTTCTTGAAATAGGGCCCAGTTGTCTGAGCTTGCCTTTCAAGGGTTTGCTTTACAATTTTGCCCGGAAGTCAAGAGGTTGTTATTGATGTTGAGGTTGTCGTTAATCCTAGGCTGAAGAAATACTCACTTGTCCCCAAAGGAGCGCCTCCAGAAGTCTGCAGCGTCTGCTTTGGTGATGCGGAAGTTGTCGCCCTGGAAGAGGCCATTGGGAAAGATGGCCTTAAGCTCGGCCAGCATGTGGCTGAAGATCAGGGACAGCTTGGTCAGGTTTCGTCTGAGAAACAAAAGAGAGAGGAACATCAGGTTAGTTTGTGAGCTATTGAGGTAACCAGGATCATAGACCGGTTATGTTGCTCAACAACCTAAAACAAGCATTTGGAGCATGCCTTAGCTAAAGATAGCTTAGAGAAAGACACAGAATGAAAGAAAATGAAGCACCCTGAATTAATCCTTTCACCCATAACAGCCTCTGGTCTTTTTTTAGGGGTTAGTAATGTACCACATTCAGACTTCTAGATTGGCTTTATTGTGATTGTGATTGATATCAATGCAAATTTTGTTCAATAATCTTAGGGTCAGAAACAGTTCACAACCGCATATAAATTAATAAAAAGACTAAATAATATTTTACGAGGCATACCCATGCCTTTGTGATTTTGTGTCTTTTTCTTGATCCACCAGGCCCAGTGGCTGGTGCAGCAAATAGTTATTTTAGGTCCTATGAGCAGTGATGATAGTGTGAAACTAAAGGGCACAATTGATTGTAGTCTAAATTGTGTAGTTAATTTACAAAATATTATTGCATAATTGAGTACATCTTCCACGCTACACACGTCCATGTCCATGTGACCCTTCATTTTCCGATTAGTTATTTCATTATGTCATTATTTTATGTTATTTTGTTGCTTTCCTTAACAAATACAGCACGTGGACCCGGGCAGTTTAGTGGCGAACTTGAGGATGCATATCATTGCGCAGCGTACCTCCAGACAATAACATTAGGTTGGTCATCGAAATAGTGTTGTATTACTAGTAGCTAGAGAAACCAAAATGTCTGAGAACGAGGGGATTTTGTTTTTGATCATGGGATAGCCCCATCGATTCGACCCGGTTTACACAGAAGAGCTTGCTTATTTCCATGGGTAACAAATATCTAAATATTGAAGCAAGCAACCTAAAACTGGTCTGGGGTGTAGACTGAGCCCGGGTGGGTGATAACCCTAGAAGTGTTTTGAAGGGAGGTTCCTCTTTAATGCATGCAAGTATAATTGCAAAATAGTGAAAGCACAGTCAATTTCCTTCATTTACTGTTTTCAGGAAGTCTGTGTTTCTTGTTGTGATCCTTTATAACACTACCTAACGAGACTAGACATATTACAACCATGGCATTCATTACCAGGATTATCATCCATGTCACATTCCATTCAGAATAGAAAAAAACTTAACTAAAAAGAATTCTTTACATGCTAAATTCAAACAATAGTCACTACAGATGCCAAATTATTCTCAGTAGTACGAGTGTCCCCTTGTTTTACGTATCGTGTTCACACAGTTAACCTAAAGTTCAACAGGGCGAGACCCAAGCAAGATCCCTATGGTGGCTTTCCATAGAACTTACCCTTACTTGCATTTGAATGTTGTCATTTGCTTGTTTCCTTGGCCTCATGTTAGCATTATTACATACAGAAATGAACCTAACCAACACACGAATACGGAACATTTGTCCGAGCCATTTACAAATGTTCATGACTTTAGATGGAAGGACACATATTGCTTGATCTTACAGTTTCAAGTGAAACTGATTTTTTTCTTTTCATTCATCTTCCTAAAGTATGTACATGCATATACAACTGAATGTGCTGCAGACACAAATGTCCACTAGTCCTACAAGTGGCGGAACAAATAGACGTGTTCCAACAATGAATACGCCACAGCAGCAGTGATGACTATCAGAGAGTAAAGGGAGCGATGAGGAGAGACAGATTTCTGTTCTGCTCATGTTTTCTGCGAATAGGGGAAGTGAATTCTGTCACATCTGTCAGTCACAAGTATGCAAAAACGAAAAACAGAACGGAAACAATGATCCTTAACTCAACATTTTCTCCGAAAATATAACAAACATGAAAAACAGACCTCAAGAGACATTGCCTGATTTGATTGATCATGCTCTATTACATTGCAGACACAAACCAATGTTCATGTCCACTGTGTTAAGATTATCCTATGTATTCTTCAATACAATCAGGTACAGATGTTCCCAAGACTGACTCATTGTCTTGTTGCAATGCAAACTTAAAAAAAAACTAAGGTTGTGGCATTATTGTATGTATTGCTGCACTTTTAAGCAATCCAACTCAATATCCATGTTGTCCAAACCCAAATTCAAAACTAGGCTAAATTAAATGATGTAATTTCCCAACAATACAAATCCTTTAGCACAGTTGCACAGAAAATGCTCTACCCTGGCCATTAGGCAATGGTTATTGTTATTTCATAGTCAATATAGTTGAATGTATACAACCAGCCTATGAAACAGTTGGGTCAAAGGGGAACCATCACAACGCTATTTTCGAATACAAAAGCACTGCTTCATAAACAATGTGGAAAAATCAACAACATTTTCAGCAAAACAAATCTGAAAATGTTATCGTTGACATCATTGGTCAGGGATTCAAGTTATCCATTGGTCAGATTATGAAAAATTACATTAAGGATCCAATGTCTAGGCAAAGTTTGCAGAAATGGAGTTGATGTTGCAGACCCCGTTTTTCTTTAATAACAGGCATATAAAGCAGTATGGGATGTGGAATATTAAGCATATAAGCATGATACATCATTGTATTAGGTGGTGCGGTGGGGCAGGATAGCCTAGTGGTTACGGTGTTGGACTCACAGCCAAAAGGTTCTGGGGTTGGATTAATGTGCACAATTGATCCCTTCCTGCTCATTCACTCACTAATCACATGCCCCTTAAAAAACAAAAGAATTAAACTGTGTTGATAGAAATCTCTGCTCAATGACTTAATGGTGTATGTTAACAAATCCTGAAAAGAGGAGGCAGGCCTACCTAGGCTGAGAGTTCTCCTCGTACATCCTTTCCTTGGCTTCCTTGAACAGGCTGATGGTCTGCTTGATCTTGTTGGTCAAGTTCTCAATCACCACGCGAAAATACTCATTCTCCCCGAGGACCTCCATTTTGCCCTCGTAGCGTGACAGTATAGTGCGCAGGTGCTGGTAGGTGTCCGGCAACAAGTCCAATATGTAGGGTGGGCTGTTCTTCAACGCCACCTTGGGGTTCTGGCACAAGCGGACCACCTGTTGGGGGAAATTAGAAAAGGTTTTAATTCACAAGCAAATTACCCCAATTCAATGAGGGCTTTGCAATATGGATGGGACATGTAGAAGACTGTTTGATACCCAAACAAATTTTTGTTTTTTTACACAAATAGCCAGGATTTTCTAACCATAGGATGTTTAGAAGGGTAAAGATGAATCTCTCATGCAAGGACATATCTTGTTTATGTTTCAATTAAAGAATGAAATTCAACTAAACTTCTGAAAGGTCTGGGATAAGAACAAAGTTTCATGTTTCTGTCTACTAGCTTTACAATTTGAAAAGCTGTCAACTTTAAAAAAGGCATTTGAAATGCCGAGTAGGGACATATAAAAAAATAGTGTGGTTACACTACCAATATTCTTTCAGAATATTATTTTTAATTTCTGTTGAGAACTTGTCATTGCCACAAATCAATGGCAATGAATGAAATGAATCACCCTTCTCCAGAGCTCCTTGCTGTTGAAACCAACATTGGGATGATATATAGGTATATGCAAAACTATTGCCCCCTCTAGAATACAGCCAAATTACTAAATCTAAATTCTTACAATAGATGTTTCATTGGGGTAAACGGTTATCTGTAAACTACTATATTCTCTCAACATCTAACTGTTCCTACATTCTTGTCTAACCTCTATGATGATAAAGGAACGTTGCGGGGATTGGCAACTAATGAATAGTTATTGTGCTCATCTTACAGCCACTCTCAATAATACAACCACTGTAGTTGGTGAAAAAAAGGGCATTTTTCCAATTTCCCATAAAAAGTCATACTACCATAATATTATATATTTCAACCTCTTTTAAGGTTAGCTAAGAAGGGACATGAAAATGTTTGAAATAAGCACAGTCCGTTAAAGACAGACAATATCATGGACATCCGGCCATCATTCTTTAATTGATCAATAGGTCTAGTGATTATTTAGCATAGTGGTAACAAAAGCTATCCTGGTGCTCACTGGTGTTTGGTTAGTAGGCTGCGAGAAAGTCAGCACACTCATAAAGTGTCCATTGCACAGTGGCAGTATGGGGAGTAAATGTTGGCTTTTGGTTATCACTCCAGATTCCCTTCATTTTTTTTAGTAAAGCAAAGATTTCTGCCAACATCTTCTATTGGTTTTCATCAACAACTAAAAATGTGAGAGAGACAGACTTTATAGGAATACTATTTTTGAACATTTTCTCTTAAATTTCTGTGGACATGAATAGAGGTTAACATGTACTACAAGTATAGCACATTAAACAATTAAGATGGCCTTGTCTCCAGAAGTACACATTCATGGTGCTAGAATCACTCTCGGACACTTGATAACAATAATGTTGTCATCATGAGGGAAGTAGAAAGTCTGAAGTGTCCATTTATTAAGATGGAATTAATAGGATCATTTGTGTGACATTTTTCATAATCTTGCCCAACAACTTTAAGTCGGTGTGCCTTGCATTTCTGGTAAGGATGATCCATCGGTGTGTGCCTTAGTCCCAAAAGGGTTGGGAACCACTGGGTTAGACAATGTGATGATTAGTGAAGTAGATGAAGAGATGAGAATGGAGACGATAACAGCTGCAACCATCCATTGCTTTAGTGTTCCGTCTGAACTAATTGGATGCCCCATTTCCCTTGGATAATAAATAGTTTTATAGTCTTCTAAATCAATTCTTGACAATTGCATTGCAGTTAGTTACAGTATTTGGTATTGTGGCTTTAAAGTGATGAATAGTGACTTAAAATAATCTGTATTAGACAAATTTACTTTACATTATTTTAGATTGCAATGTATATAATGATGAAATTAAGGATGTGCAAGATACCACTAACAGAGGAGCCTACCTTTTTAGATAAAATGTCTACAAAATGAGAAAATATATGGTGTAAGTGACTAATGAACGCATTGACGAGAAAAGTAAGGTTAATGTTCGTTTATAATAAAGGCTGTGGTTCCCACATCAGTAATGTCTAGCAATCCCTATGGTTATATGCGGTTAGTTGCATGCCTCTAGCCAATGACATATCTCTCAATTTATGTAAAACAAAAGTAGCCAATTAGTATGAGGTGGCGTTAATAAGCAGTCCAGAGTCCATGCCCTAATTATATCTGATGTCAACATTTTAACTGCTAACGAACACAATTTCCAATCGTAAGACCATTGTCGCGTATTGAATTGGAAAATGCAAAAGCCGCATAAGGAAATATTACAAATGCCAGTCTTAAAGGGTGCAAACGTGGCCTTCATACAAACAATTTAAGCAATCATACAAAGTGACTTAGACAAGTGCACACATTTATGCCAATAATCCTCTTATAATGCTAAAGGTTCCTTCCAATGGATAGTCATTATAAAACAATGTCCCATTGTTTACACTATCAATATAGTGTTGATGTGCCCATGTTTATCAACGGAAAGCATTTGACGTAATTAATGGACATGGGTTTACCTTGTCCATTAGTTTCCAGCATTTTTCGACCATTTTCTTATCGACCACGGGAGGCTGGTGGGGCTGGAGCGGCTGCTGGTGGGGCTGAAAGGCGTCCTTCATCAGTCCAATGAGACCCGCGCCCCTCCTCGGATTCCCTGCCATGCTTTTGTCGCCTACCGGGGGTCAGCCCCGGGGCTTCTCGTTCGTCAGCGAATGTTAATTCTGGACACGTATTTCACTCCAAGCAGTAGTGGACTTTGCACATTCTCAGCAATGTATTCTACCGAACCATACCCTGTAGGTCTTCTGACGCTCGAGTTCACGAATGAAGGGTTCGATTCAACTGGATGCGATGGATGCTAGCTAACGAGCTAATTTTTAAAAGGCTCTCTCGACTTCTTTACGCTGCGAAAGACAACCTTTTTGAAGCCATTTATTTTCGGTCCCATTAGCAAATGATCTACCAGGGTATTACACTGACTGCCAACACGGAAGAGATGGGAACCTTGATAACAACGGCGAATCTATTGCTGTGCAATTTATCCGGTCTCCTTCTGTAGATATCTGGACTTGTCATCAACTGAGCTTTTACATTGTGACGCATGTGTCCTACGTCACATCGGGGCGTAGATGCTTGTGCAAGACATATTCTATATTTTCAAATGAATTAAAGTCTTAACAACAGAAACATGCGAGTGTCATGTCACATTCATAGTTACTAATTACAGGTCAGCTTGCCACGAAAAAGAATAACGG
The DNA here is from genome assembly GCA_027123675.1 of Molva macrophthalma. Taxonomy (NCBI): domain Eukaryota; kingdom Metazoa; phylum Chordata; class Actinopteri; order Gadiformes; family Lotidae; genus Molva; species Molva macrophthalma. The sequence continues at coordinate 1,529,934 of JAOPJO010000139.1, read as the reverse complement.
AATGCAGTAAAACAAAAGAATGCAGTCTCAGTATAGAACTGACAAACTATTTGTATTCAATACAATTGAATACAATTATTTACGGTATAGCTTTCGTACGCGTTTAGTTAAAGGTTGTCTGATAGTTTTATATCCAACATCAAAACAATCAAATAAATTAACGCCTTTCCTTAATAATAGGGAAAAACACAAAATGTGGAGTTTTGCCTGTGATTTGATAATTTTACTAAATTAAATGTAATATCTCAAATTATCCTGTTTTATTATATCTTTACATCTGTGATCTACGTCTACCATGTAATTAGCCCTTAGTGACATCATTAAAGGTTTAATTTGCATGAGCATTTACAAAACCATTCTTAGCTCTGTTCTTATACAGTGCTTTGCTATATTACAAGCTATTTGTACGATCGTAAAACCATTACACACCAATATGTGAGATTTTAAGTCCGACTTAGTAGCTTAATATTATTAATTTCATCATTTTTATTCAGAGTTTATTAGCAGGGCCTTGAGTATTGGACGTTTTGCTCATTTTTACTTTTCTGCAACTCTTACAAGTGAATGGAAAACTTTTTTACATTTAACACACATAATATGGAATGTTAACAATTGCTACTAAACTGTAAAACATTCTCCCCAAGTGTTGTCAGTTGATATGAAATATATTTCTAGGACATTACTGCTGGTTAGACTAGCACAAACAAATCCATAGTCCTGCTTACACAACTATCTCCAGTTAATGGATTAGTCCATTAAGTGCTTTGATAATGAGTGACGTGAAGTACATAGCAACAGTTTTTACTCAAACCAAAGAAAGCCTATCAATTTTCACAATAAACACGGCCATTATATTAACAATTATATACATCGATATTCAGATTTATGAATGTCATAAAATAATAAGGTTATTTTAGGACTGGACTGATGAGCTTGCTGAAGATGTGATGAGTGAATAACATTTCTAAAAATATTAGTAGTTATTATGGTTCCAATTGCTGCAATTATTCCTTCCTTGCACATTCAACAGTTTGTTTATAAAGTTTATGACGTTAAACCAGTACACTTAGCACGTATCAGTATCACGTCAACCTTTTGATGTCTTTAAAGGTCAAACAGACATTAGAAACAATAAATTGTTAATGTTTATTGTAATTTTTTGGTAATGCTATTGCAGTACTTTGTACAGAATAATTTCGGCCATTGTTGAGATGAAGCGAGTCAAGATTCAATTATTTATATTCTTTATATTTATATTCAGTGTTTGATCCACGAATGCCTGTGTACATGTAACTTCCATAAAAATAAAAAAAAACGAGCAGAGTGCATATGCTCGAGTGGCATTTCAAAAGTTTAAAATAGTAGCAAGTCGTAAATTGTTTACAAATGCATCACACAACATAAACCTCCTATTGACGGTGGATGAATTGCATGCGTCCGCAGCATACTGCACTGTGTATCAACCGCCAGCCCGTAGTCCCTTCAACTCGCAGTGTGGCTGAAGCTCAGGGCCACCTCTAGCAGCTGAAGCCCCACCTCCGCCTGCGGCCCCCCGGGCAGGAACTCCGTCGACAGCTCTCGGAACGTGCTGCACAGCCGGCGTGCCGCGACGTCCCTCCTGTGAATGGAGTGTTTCCATTTGTGCCGTGCCTCGCCGTACAGCACCAGCAATGACCTGCGAGGAAGGTGGATGGCCACCTGCACCTCCTGATCATCCTCATCATTGATTTTGTCCTTACTCCCTAGTCTGAGTTCTAGTGCCTGCACTGCCTGGAGGGACATGGTGAGCACGCTGTTCGAGAGCATGTTCACGGTCACCAGGCGCTCACCCCACAGCCATGAGTCGTCCAGGTGCGGGTCGATGGAGGAGCCACGCTCGGGGTGGTAGTCTAGGTTGCATTGCTCTACGGGCTTAAAGCCAGCCAGGACCGGCTCCTGCACCATCCTCTCCACCAGGGCCTGGCTGATCGCTGGCAGGCCCTGGAAATTGCCCAGACGCACCTTCCGTTTCTTGAAGTTCACCTTGGGCCCAAAGTCCTGATAACAGTTAATGTAGTATAGATTTGTTTGTTTTCTTTGAATTTACATATGAAATAGACACAAACACGTTTCACAGAATTATGCAGGCCAAAATCTGATAAAAGGCATAAAAAGACTGCATTTATGTGGATTGATTGTAAAAAACAACCTGTTTTTTGCGTCCCGACTGGGACAGGCTCCAGACATTTTTGTCCATCTCGCGTACAAACACTTCCTCCTCCTTTTTAGACAGGAAGTCTTCCCAGAGGAAGACACCTGGAAAGGGGAAGGATGTAGGTTTTCCATCCTCACGTACTGCTAGTTTTAGCACGGGATCGTAGCAGAAATGCAGTTTAACCTGGAAGGGCAATACACGCTTAGATGACACAGAAGAAAAAACAGGTGCTCGGGAACATGTGTGTCCACATCTAGAATAACATAATAAAGTACACTACTGGTAGAATAGGGTGAATGTACCTCGCAATCAGGGACATTCTACAATCATGTCATAGACGTTAAAATAAATGCAAAAAAAAAATAGTTTCCCTTGAGACTGTAACTGTGATTAGGGGGTATATAAATCAATTAACTTTGGTTAATGATAAAACAACTGCAATGTCCCTGTTGTCCACAGTAAAAGGCAAAAACATAAAAAATGTTTGCACCAAAATAGTATGGATAAAACATAAACTGTCAGAGTGATGTAGGCCTAGCAAAAGGTGCCAAATAGCGTAGCGATATCCACATCGTGGCTTATTCTACAAAATGTCAGAAGGAATGCTTATTGCCAACGCTTTGGTACGTTATAGATACCTCCCAATCTAAAGTTAAGCGTTTTATATAAACATATACCTTCGCTTCGTTCCCGTTTAATTGATTTTCCTCCTTCAGTCTCTCACATAAGAGACAACTTCGGATGCCTTTACAACCACATTTGCTGACATGATCGTCGGTATCTGTCGCGGTCATTATCTTAACTGTCTGTCTGTATGATTGCACTTCCGTATTTACTTTGCGCGTCATTTCCTCCACAAGTGTCTTCTTCTTTCACAGCAAAGCGGTAAAAGCGAGGCCATTGATGCCCCTTGTGGTTTATTTCGACCTCATTTAGCCTGTAGTCTTCTTCTTATTGGCTGGCACCATGGACGGTCGCAGGGGATACTTAGACTCGTCAAGGCACCCTTTCATGTATCTAATAGACCACACACTAATAAAAAGATGTATTATAAAAACACTAAGGTCTAGACATAGAGGTTACTTCTCAGTATTCAAACTGCAACATAACTTAATAAATGTATTGGGACATGGGGTTTCAATTCTTACAAACCGCACAAATTGCCTATATTTGGATGTAGGTACACCTATGTTTTTTGTAATGTGAAGTTCTATAGTTGGTACTGTAGCATAAACTGTCAAGATCAGTCTATTCAACCACATACAAAGAGTCAGATATTTGTCACAATCTGACATAAATGGGATCCTGCGGTTGAGAAACACATGAGGAAAACATGATACATGTGGTACTGATCTATACTGAGTGCTCCATGGACCCCACCACAGGGAACATACGTGCAAGTGCATATATCCCACAATCTAGCATTAGTTTTAGCCTTATTTTATCATCTGATAGTTCTATATATCCGGCCGGGATGTGTATCATTATGAAGGAAGAAAACTGTATCCAGGTTCTGTGGGTTCTGTGAGAAATGTAAGAAGATTGGGTTGTTGCAGGAAGGAGGAAACTAGGGTTGGCATATTAAGGTTTTGGGTGTACATGATTATGGTCCACATTGTTGTTGGTAGGGTGACGGTGATGGCTTATGTGATGAATGTGGGGTATTGGAAACGGTGGATCATATTCACAACTCATGCCACACGTTAGGTGGCGGTAAAGCACTTTTCGTTGTTTGTAGAAGCCCCTCAGTTTGAAAGAAGAAGAACAAGTTCTCTACCCGCAGTACTGACGGGAATTCCGGCTATTTTAGTGAGCCAGATCGTTTGGCTCAGCTCAGCAATAAGAGCCGGCTCTTTCGTCTCCCAAGCGGCTCTTTATTTAGTACCACTTCTGGCTTTTATAATTCAGTCAGATTTAGCAATGTTTTGACCTATGATTGGTATGTCTGCACATATATCACTTAAATTATTCAATGTAATTATACTAAACCTTATTATTTCCAAAATACCATAATTTTACACTATGTTTGGTATAAACACCTTAAATAATGTAAAAACATCAAACACTATTACACATGTGTATTGAACGATTTTTTTTTAGGAAAAGTCAAAGACTGGGGTACTTGAATATTTGATTAAAACAAATATTAAAGTACGTATTCAAGTACATTTGAAAAACAGCCACGGGTACCCTGTGGTGGTTCTAGTGCGTGTGGCCGAGCAGTGTGGCAAAAAGATCATCCTATTATTCTGTCTTGTAATAATTTCCAAAAAAAATAAATAAAAAAAAGTAATCGGCCCACAGACGGGAGCCTACTCCCATCGTTCACTTAAAGGAGCCGGCTCATGGAGTCGACTCGTTATCGACCGACACATCGCTAACCCGCAGTAGTTTCCAAACGTTTAACAGTCACGTACATCTGTGACCATTTACATCTTACCGTGTACCCCCAGCATCACGGACAGCTCACTAAAATGTTTTTGTTTTTAATTCTTTGTAATAATACTTTAAGTAATGCTCTCGTGTAGTCGTTACATCCACACAAAGTTCAAAACAGTGGTGTTTGTCCCACCCAATATCTTCCAGGATTTTGCTTTCAAAAATATGAATACATGTGTCGGTTCTCAACAAACCTAATGTTCCTGACTAAGGGGGAAAACTTTTTTTTTTCAAAACCCACCCTAATTGACTTGGGTGGGTTGTCATATAAGGTTGGCTTATCTGTCTGCTGTCTACACTATATAAAGCTAGTATGATTGGTTTTTGTTAAATATTGAAACCCTTTTTAAGTGCACAGCAGAAACCTTTAAAAGATGTGTTCTTATTTAAGGCCAATTAGCCGATCTGCAGCCAATTAGCAGATCAATATGAAAACAAATGGTGATTTTAATGCACTGCTTTTTTGCTTCTTAATAATTACTTATCATAATTATGAATAATTATCAATTGACTTCCCTTCTAGGTGGGGATACTGGCAAAGGAGTACCTGCACTCATTGCTTCAGCGTAACGAGGAAGGTGACAAAAGCCAGGAGCCCATAAACACAAAAGAGAACAATGTAGATCTCTTAATGCTCGAATAGTGTTGCTGTGTTATATTGTTTGTTGAGGATATTTGGGCTCTAATCTAGTCAATGTACAGTGGATATGATTGGCTTATTATGTTGAAATTATGGTGAATAACTTAGCAATCATCCATTCACGGCAAATCCATGCTTGGGTTATATATAT
>JAOPJO010000139.1:1461886-1472830 GCA_027123675.1 Molva macrophthalma | reverse complement strand
TGAAAACCTAACCCAGCTGTTACAATTGGTCTTGGCAGATTTCTTTGAGGGGTTGTGAACATGGAAAGAGCTATATCTATTGTCTGTATTATCTACTGGGTAGGCTACCTATTCTATTATTTTAGGGTAGCTACAGTATGACCATAAAACCGAGCTAATATCTGGACGTTGCACGGAAGATGGAGTGATGACTTCTGCATCATGCAATTTTGTTTCAAAATACCATTACCTTACCAACAAAAAGGCAAACTACATTGTTCCTTTATAATTTTGAGGTACCTAAAATAGCTATGGGTTACAGCTATGCGTTTACCTCAGAACAAAGGCCCAGAGGACAGTGTGTTATCATGGATACTAACGGCGTGTGAAAACGGTCTCCGCTGCCAATCATCTCACCAGCCAACTTCATCACTTGGCCACTCGTTTATGACTTTGTGGCTCCGCGTGCCATCGGCAAACAGAATTCACCCACCGCTCCTAGATGTCTCACTTGTGTTTCGGTGTAACACAGGTCTACTCCCAGACAATTGCGTTCGACCAGCATTACAGCTCCCCGAGATGCAATCTTACCTTCTTTTTCAGCTCTGTGCACGGCCACCTTTCATCCCAAACCAAACACATATAAACATCGGAAACAATACTACAGTATTGCCTATAATCACCTTAATGTCATGCCTGATTACGCTATAAACTGCATACCCAATTTTGATGATTCAATTATAAGAAACGTTAAAATCTCACAAAGACATACCTTTGCCCAAACCACGAATATAAAGTAATGTGTATTTGCAAAATATCTAAGGGATTCTTCTCCTTGAGTGAGACTTGGTTAGACACAATAACTAACAGACCGGATCAAGTGAAAGGTAGAGAAAAAGTTGGATTTTTCTGTAGGGATCCTTTCCATAATGTTGTCAGACATTTATAATATCAATCTGAGCCTGTCAGTGGCAAAAAACAAGCACTTTAGTGGACATATATTGACAAGCCGATATTGCCCAAATTATTACATTGCAGTCCGTTTCGCGGATTATGGCTGCAGCCTTATCGCTAGATACTGGAACAATTTAAAAAAAAATGTGTTCCTCCTTTAGACCCACAATTATGGGAAAATGATGGGAAAACAGGGTCAAGGTTGAAAAATCCCGAACTTATCCTTTTAGTTAAAAGCGTATTACGACACTTACCTGTTAAATCCTCAATGTTTTTTAAGAATTCAGAGTTTTCATAATCCTCATCTGTTGAAGTGAAACAGCAGTTTAGAAAAATGTACTCCGCCATTTTAATTGAATCACCACATCCGTGTACCAAGTTGGGTGTGAGTTTGATACAATTAAATGAAATGCAACATTGAGGTAATGCATTGTAATCATATCAAAATGTTACTTTAGAACCAAACATACCATCGTTGATCGATAAAATGTTTTCATAGTCACATACATTGGAAGCTAAAAGAAAGGAACATGGAATGCATACATTTTAGGTTAAAATCTTTATAATATTATGATACCAACCAAGTAAAAGAGTGTTATGTGTTCTTGTAAATGTGTATCCTATGAGGTTGTACAGTACAGTAAGAGAAAGTCCCCTGGCTTTCTGTCATAACATTAAGGGCTTCACTGTTTTACTTGCCACAAGCCTCAGAAGTTCCACTGACAAAAAACACATGTGCTTTCAGCTATTACTTTCATTAAGACGTCATGACATTATTTACTCCACACATGAAGGCAACTGGTCTCATGAATTTGTGAAGTAAGCATTTGACACCCTAACCACAATACATGTATTTAGTATTTGAGTAATTACATTTAAAAAAAACGAATTTATTGTGATTTTTATATCAACGTTACTGCAATTCTCAACATCTTACAAAGAAGAAGAATAAAATACATGCTCACCAGATGATGCTTTTTTAATTTCCTCAATGTTTCCATACACTGCACTTGAAAGTGGTGAGCTGTACAAAAAACGAAACAAATATGATATCAACAACAGATGTAGTAATTCAGCTAACAATGCAGAAAACGTAGTGACCATATAGGCATAGGGAGGACACACTTACACATATGTAGGCTCAAAGCCCTCTTGATCTGCAAAACAATAGTTGACATTAGAGTTGACCTTTAACTTTTCCATAAAGCTCCATAATCAATTGATATAATCATTACAGAACGTAACATATACCTATGGGTCAAATTAGTACCAACTTACCACCAATGACAAATGTATAATCCTCATTTGCAGCTGTAATAGTAAATAAACAAATAATGCCTTTTGTCATACATTTCTTAAAATATAAATTAAAGTGTGAATAAAATATGCCATATCATGAAAAACATTTGAAAAACATCACAAATATTACATTGTGAATATGAAAACAGTATCATCAAGTTTTTTGCATGGTATTAAATTATTTATTTTGTCTTCTTTTATGAAAGAATAAAATAAAGAAAGGTTACAAACTGGAAATCTTACCTTGAGAAATATAGGAATGTTCAGTTCCCCTGAAAATGATATATGTTAGATTGAGATTGAATACATACAGTTTTACAAAACGTAGTGGTAGTCTAATCGAGCTGAGCTCATGTTTTTTTACATACTCTTGTTTCTGTGTTGTCATCTGATTGGCCTGTGTGACTGGAAATGAATAGACAGTGAGTTAATTAATGTAATCACAAAATGATACCGAACATGATTATAACATATGTCATTTGTCCCACAGAATTTCTTCCCTCAACACATAAATCTCTATCAAATACCACTAAATTGCCAAATAAATGTTAATTTGAATTAATATTTGAATGAAGTGTATTTATATAATGTATACTATAATTGTATTAAGTAAAACCAATGAATTTACCAGTCTTTGACCGCGTGACGGCAAACCGGCTGCCTCCACGTTGGCTGTTGGCAAAACACTATTTTTAAATGTAATCTTTAAAAATGCTCAAATACCTATTTGAAATATCCTCTTATATCTTGATGTCCTATATACTATAACACAAATTATGAATCTTGTAAGAATATAAACATTTCTAACACACGTTTATTATAACAAATATCCAGTGAAGTTTGCATCTCTTAAAATGTGATCCATTTGTGATCACAACACAATTTGAAATAATCCAGATGCTGTTTTACACATTAGAAACTACTTAGAATCCATACACACTCGTCACAGGCTCGTAAATAATTTTAACCAAAACAGCCACATTTTCTGATGTAAAGTAGTAGCACAAATAGACCTAGTAATACCTAATAGAAACACAAACCATAATAAATTTTTATTAAATTAAAGAAGATTCAACAAAATGATTCATGATCAATCTCCAAGCTCCAGTTATAAATAAATACTCACAATATCTGAGGGTCATATATTGAGGATTCCTGTTGTATGATTTCTGCAAGAGAGAAGAGTTTGTTTTCTTATTTTTTTGTTTTACCTTGATTTTACCTTTTTTTATTGTTTTAAATAGATGCACTACAAATGCAGATGTTAATGGCATCAATCACAAATTGATCACGATGGTGAAATTGATTATGAATTAAAAAATGTAATTTCACTTTTGAAAAAACATTGAAGAGAGTAAAAGACTTACTGGAGTTCCTTTTGCACTTGAGACACAGGAGATAAAGCATGCTAAGTGAGGCTGAAGACACAAGCATCAGCACAACGCCCTCACTGATGCCGATGATTGTCATACCTCAAAAACACAAAGAGGTTATCCAGTCAGCATTACTCATTCACTTCATATATTTGGTTGTGTAATACTACATATTACATGTATTGTTATACATTATTGGATTTCTATCCCTCTGTTTTACCCTCTATTCACCATGTTTGCCCAGTGAACCTTTTTGTTTCTCAAGCGTTTAAACACAAAATGTCACGTGAAAGACTCAAATGAAGTTCATTCTTTCCACTGTTTTATCTCAGTGCTGAACTGATGTGGGAGACTACCATTCGTTTAAGTAGGAAAAGGTATTTGTTACATTGAAAATATTGTAAAAACGATCATTGATACTGGTGAACCTCAATAGGTGTCATGCAAAAAGCTGCAATATTCTCTTTATAAAAGGATGAAAAGACATCATTTTCAAATGTTTTAATCTTTCAAGTAAACAAGCTGTATTTTTGATCATGATATATGTTGTCATACCTTGCTGTTGTCTTCACAGAAGTCTCTTTGTAATGGCATAACCGACAAAAGAAAATGAATATGACCTCTTAAGCAAACGTCACTGTGCTTCCTCTTTCCGAAATATTGACACCACATCCGTCCTCTTGAACACTCTGCAAGACCACCACACAAACACACCCTCATAAGTGTAATGGCTCTCTTTTCTTTTCTATCTACTTTCACATCCTATTTACAACCAGTCCAGGGCAGTAGAGGAGCTGTGTATGTATACCTTGCCACGTTTTCAGAAAGGCTAACAGTTTTTCTACTCTTTAACATATCTTTTCAGTTATATTATGAGGAATACATTCTCAGCGGACTTTTCATTTTTGGGAAAGAGTTGAATTATGTGTGATTGGGCTATCTTCTACTTTACAGGAACCAGGTGTGCTTTGACTCAGCTTTGTTAAGAAAATAATAGCACAGTTAAAAACTGTGGTAAAGTGCGAGCCACCAAGTGTGAAACTGTGGTAAAGTAAGTCACGAGCCCAGACAAAGATAGCTGATTGTGTTTGGTTAAACTGATTCATTCGCAAGCTCAAACGGTCAAATTAATGTCGCTTTTTCGCAAAACAGAACTCTACTGACACCTTACACATTACAGGCCAGTACAGACAACTGTAGTCTTTGAAAAGGAAGGGGTGAAGGGGGTATTTAGTTGGCTGCAATCTGCAACCTCACCGCTAGTTGCTGCTAAATTCTAAACACTGGACCTTTTAACAGCCTTGTTTTGCAGACACTTCCAATGCACTACACTTGATATTAAATGAAAAGGGAAAGCCAGCTCAAATTACATTATAACACATTCATAATTTCCTCATATTTAATCGTTTATTTAGTCATTAAAATAAATCCTAAATAGGTTAAATAAAATGTAAAAGGAGTCAAATTAAGGGTCCCCCTGGTTTGACCCCCCTGGTTTGATCAAATGTCCCTTCATTTTCAGGTTGTACTGTACAATTCAAAAAAAATGTTGAGGTCAAATGACATAAAACATTTCTCATTTCCTAAAATTAGATTACAAAAATAATCATAATTTTTAATAGGTTATATAACATTTTCAAATGATTCCTGTTAAGGCTCACCCTGGCTATGACCAGGTCAAATGCACGTGATTTGACCTAACAATCTTTGAGAAATGTAAAGGGAATATCAGCTCAAATGATATAACACATTCCTAATTTCCTGACATTAGATGTAAAAAAATATATGTTATGTTATATGACATTTTCAAATGTTTCCTGTTAAGGATCACCCTACAGACTCTGAACAGATTTGTGCTTAACACTAAATAACGCAAGTTGTCCTCTTTCTTTTACTTTATTAAACGCTGCATCAAGCCTCTGCCCACCTAGATCTGAGGGGTCGGCCGTATGTGAGGATGCCAAAGCAAACTCATTAGCAATGAGCCTAACCTTGAAATGTCAGACTCTGCCCCAAAGACATGACCCCGCCCATAGATGGGATCTGTACCTAACTTGCTAAATGATGAGTAAAATCCAGAACCAGGTCCAAGGCATTTCCACCAATCACGATACGAGTTTAAGCCATGCCTCACAATCGTCTGCCTAAATAATGTTTCTGTGGGTTTATGAAAAATAATATTTTCATAAACACTGTATCATGATTGATCGAAAAACCTTGGATCCGGTTCTGGATTTCTAGATCCAGTTACTCAAAATGGGGGTACCTTAAATAGTGCATTTGTGTTGATAAATTTCATTTTGTTTTGTATTTTTATTGTGACAGTCAATCGATTCAGTATGTAGGAGCAGCTATATAGCCATTGACAGTGACAAAGCAGCCATTGGAATTTGAATACATTTATCGTAGACTGTGTGGCAGCTACTATGGACTAGATAGTTAAATAGGCCTGTGGATGACTTCTTCTTTACTCCGGCTCCTTGTCCTCCCCATGAGTGATAACGTAACACAGGTTTGTGTAGTCCAGGTTGCCGGCCACATCCAGGGGGAAGTTGGTGAACATCTGGTTTACCTGGAACGAAGAAACACAGTGAGGAACCATGGCAAGTTGTATTATTAAGGGTATACCATACGTTAGGTGATGACTGGGTGATATATGTGAGCTAATTTGGGTAATATTCCTACTATCTTGAAAATAGTATTACCTCTTCCTCTGTAAACTTGTCCGCCTGAGACATGAGGGAGTATTTGATGCTGAAAATAACAAAGTTTAATAAAATATGTAATGTTAAATGATGTTTAGATTCTCTTTAGTTCTTTGTTTGTGTGTTAAAATATAGAACATATAATATAGACATTAGCAACACATACCATCTGTAACAGGTAATAAACAGGATCGGGTAAATGAGACCAAATACAAAACGTTGAATTAAAATGCTAACTATATTCATTCATATTATCAGACCATCGACACAATGTTTAAAGTGTGTGTCTGTGTATATTTATCTATAAACAACAGATGATATAAATATAGTAGAGTAGAGTACTCAGCTGATTCGATCGTATAGTTTGAAAGGCGTGATGTAGGTGTTTGTAATGTAATGCGTTCATGCTTACTCTTCGCCCCGGAGTACACCCGTCCCCTCTGGGTCAAACAACTTGAAGGCATTCAGAATGGTTTCCTCGGGGTCCGTACCTAAATGTTTGGGCGGTATCAGAGATGCACATTTAGTGCTGAAAAAGCATTATATACATGTGATATATTTTATAACATATAATAACTAAATGTCAGTACCTCTGTAAAAATTTCCATAATAACAAAACATGAATGTATTTACAATCTGGAAGGATGTATATATATATATATACATACATCATTTTTGATATTTGATATATATATAATTTTTTGTATATATAAAACCAATGCTATAAACCCATCTATATTTACTGTTAAACCCATGGATAGCACCAACCTTTAAGCTTTTCACCAAACATAGCCAGGAAGATCGTGAAGTTGATGGGGCCGGCGGCCTCCTTCATCATCTCGTCCAACTCATCATTACCAACATTGAGGCGGCCTGCGCCAAAATACAAAACACAAAGCATCAATAGGGAGGCTGATGTTAGCTGGCGTAAACAAATTATTTCTTAAATAGGGAGCAAATAGCGGCGGCAGTAAACTTAGACTAGAAAGAAACAGTAGACTTTGATGACAGTGTTTGAGCGACTGTGTTTTCATGGGTAACGTAGCCTGGTTTGTTTCAGTTTGTTGAATTTTCGGTACCCCACCAGGAACATTTAACAGAGATTCAGATCAAAATGTAAACTTTTATATATTTAGCTCCGTTGACTCCTATACAACTTGTTCTGTTTCTAAGGTCAGACGTGATGAACAAGGTGGACGTGAGGAGGAGGGAAGGGAGGGCTTTGATTGGAGGGTTTGGATTGGAGGGCTTGGATTTGAGGGCTCATCTTTCTCATTTACCAAAAGGAGAACAAGAGAGACATTTCCTCTAGGGTACACAGACACTAAATGTGCCCAAATATTGTTGAATAACAATATTCAACAATTGTTCTTCTGGGGGTACAATGTTATATCTAATGTATATATTTAATGTATTTATCTCAAATATGCATGCTCTGATCTGAGTAGCACCAAGACGTCACTTTAACGTCATCATTCCTAAAAACATCCATAGGTTAATAAGGGGCCCTTGACCAGAAGGCACTAGGCAGTAGACCTGGAGTCAGTCCCCGGGCGCTGCACTGTGGCCGCCCACTGCTCCTATTGGCTAGTGACGGGTTAAATGCAGAGTTCACATTTCGTTATACTTGCAATGACGCTATTGCAATAAAGTTCGCTCTTCCCTTTCTTCTTCTTCCTCTAATCGCTCAAAACTTGCCTTAAAAGGAAACGTTTGTACACTTCTATGTACACAACTTCTATGTCTTCAATGTACACATGTGTGTGTGCATTGTGTGTACCTTTCTAGCCTCCTATCTAAACTGGGCTGTCCAAACCCAAGTAACACCACCCAATCCAAACCAAAGGCCATTTCTTTGCTGCCACTGAGAACGGTGGGTCAATCAAAATGAGGGGCCATTCTTGTGTTCTCAGAATGCCCTGCTGTAGCTGCTGCCTACCATATTGGATGTGGAGCCTCTCGGCTGTGATACAGGTTCCGTGATGGTTTAGTCGGATGGTGTGCCTGGCCGCTGTTTGTGTGTGCTGTGTGTGTTTACTCACCTAATGCAGCGTACGTGTCCCTTAAGTCTCCCTTGTCAATGACGCCGTCTCTGTTCTGATCCATGATCGTAAAAGCCTGAAGGAAATACATGCAAATTAGCCCTTATATACTGTACAGTATTACAGTTCTTAAACCATAATTTTGTTTAACATAGTGTTAATTTAATGTAACACTATAACGTTTTAACAACAACGACCACAACACAACAACCACCACCAAACAACCAATCCCCAAATGTTGATCCACCTCCTTGAACTCTTGGATCTGGGACTGTTCAAACATGCTGAACACGTTGGAGCCAGCGTCTGTAGTCTTCTTCTTTGCCTTCTTGGGCGCCTTATAGGATAAAAGAGAAGTTGTTCAGTCAACACACCAATAGGTGTCATACCTGGACGATGCAGAGACTTAGAGGACTCATAATACAAAAGATAATACAATATAAGGCGATAGAATAGGATAAGACATCATTGGTGAAATAAAACCGGTTCTTACCATTGTGAAGAGCTTCTCAGTATGTCTCAGCACAAACACACACACACCCACACACACGATTGAGGACAATCAAAACTGACTCATTGGTGTTTTATAGCGACACAGTTGGCTCATCTCTCCACCTGCGCTAAGTTTAGACAATAGGGGTGGACCATTGTTTGCAACATTCCAGCCATATAGAGACTTAGCACTTGTCCGGCCGAGGCCACGACCAGCCCCCACTCATAACAGCATCCTATTGTTACGTACTGGAGTTGGCACAGGGGACGCGGCAGGTGGCATCCATGGCCTTTTTTGTGGTGTGTCTTTTGATGCCTTTGTCTATCCGTGAGCCACGAGGTGACTGCTCTCGGGCCAACCATGACCCATTTTCCCCCAGGGTCGTTCCAACTCAACGTGGTCTACGGGTCAATCCTTCAGGGTTGAACAGATCCTGCTCTAAGCTCCGGCAGGAGAACACCCGGGGGATAAGGGATTTACCAAATTACCACCGTATTGATACCCATTTATTGTCTGGCAAGTGGTCCTTTTGAGAGACAATGTGGGGGTGTGGCAGTAGGCTGGAGTTGTTGGTGAGAAATATTTCAAGTCAAAGCTCCAAAACACAAACTCAGATAAACGATGGATAAGCAGCTCTAGGTGATTACGATGAGAGCAAATTCATGATCCACATCATATGGGCACATTTAGATAAACATTTAGTAGTGCATTGTTTTTTAACCACCATTATTTATTATGCCATTATGACTAAAACTGTTCTGACGATATTTATATGTTGGTTTAAGTATTAAGGGGACAGTGGTGGTCCATGAACAGGTGATGAACTCCAGGAAAATACAATTGAATGTAAGTCATTTGCATTGAATTTAAATGCCAATTCAATCTCCAATTCAATCCATGTTTAATGTGTAATCCGGCCTGTCCTACAGTTTGGTCAGTCAGTAGTAGTTTTCATCACAATACCAATCTGCAAATGCGTATTTGACTGGAAACTCTGAGTTCATTTCTAATGGCCTAACAGACCTAAATGCCCTGGACGCAATTGGATAGACCTACAATGATCAGAGCGACGAAAGGTGTGACACAACAGCAGCAGCCATCTCGGTGATTTATGAAAAGGCCTTAACAGCGCTCCAATTGGAAGCTCCTCTGTGAAGTCATCGTATCACACCCGCTCCATGTTAGATACGGTTGTGATTGGCCGACCTGTCCAACCTTCTTTTCCACAGTTAGACAACCTTGGACAGAGTCGTGTCTGATTACATGGTGTCCTTTACAAGTATGGGTTAGGGTTAGGGTTAGGCGGGGTGGGGGGGCATATATGTATGCTTTTGGAATTCATATGTGTGTATGTTTTTTGCGTGAGTGTGTGTGTGTGTGTCACACAGTTGGCAGAACAATAGGCATCTGGGTTATTAAAGTAATGCAAGGTTGTCTAGGTGTGTAACACACATACACACACACACAAACTCTCAGCACCAATAAGTCGCCACAAGCTGTCAATAATTTTTTACAACATAAAACAAATAAAAAATAAATAAATAACATGGGCCTATTGATGTGTTTCTGACTTGTTATTTAATCTTAACAATTTTGAAAAGTTTTTATTTTTACCAATATGTCGGTTGACTTGTATGTAGACCAATAGATGGCGCTGCAGTCTCAGTAGACAGAGATGTAGTCTAGGCGTGATGCTGTGGGACGCTTATAATGAGACATTAAACGTGTATAATAGACGATTAAACTTTCTGGCGATATTGTAAGACACAAACAAGCACACTCTTTATACACAAAACGCGCAATATTCTCAAGGGCGAGCACCGCCGATGTCTTCATAAATGCTATCCCCTAATTAAAATCGAATAGGCCTATGTCAAATTTAACTTGCAGGCATCTTTAGAAGGCCTATCAAGCACAAACCTCTCGAGAGGGTGTTCTTCGATTACAGACGATAAGCAGTCCGCGTGGTGCTGGCGGAGGGAATGCTTCCTAATTGGGTTCCCCGGAAGACCCTGTCTGCTAAGACACAAACACACACACACACACACACACACACACACACACACACACACACACACACACACACACACACACACACA
>JAOPJO010000139.1:1347356-1365273 GCA_027123675.1 Molva macrophthalma | reverse complement strand
CGTCACACCCCACCCCCCCAAAAAAAGAATTAAAAGAAAGCACTTCCAGCAAAGCGGTTCTTAAACACGCCGGGCGAGAGGTTTGAGAAAGAGACAAAGCCACGGCGCATCCCTCATCGAGACTGCTTCATTCCACAGGAGATAAACCTTAAAGGTAATAACAGATCAGCGACATAAACCAAGCAACATGAACCAGAGGCAAACCCATTTTCCTCCAGCGTACAGTTTTTGAGACATCTCTAGTAGCCCATCCTACAGGAGGAGCAGCCGGCCTCAAAGTAACTTACCTCTCTGGGCCCTTCAGAGCGCCATCTAATGGCCTGGGACTTCTCTAGAAGCTATGGACTCCATAGAAGCTGTATTTATAGTAACACATGTAATGACCGCCCCAATCATGACTCTCAACAGCAATTTGGTTGCCACGAAGAGATTGCACAGTCAGTTGACTCTAAACAATATTAGTTTTGACTCATACATTTTTGATAAAAATGGAAAAGTGAAAGTACTAATCATTTGTTTTAAAGAAATTGCTATATATACATGAGAATCACATTTTCTTTCAAGCTAAACATGAAATGCAATAGTTAAGTCAGGAATTAGGCTGCAATCTTGTAATAACATACTTTTAGGTTTCCTTTGTTCCCAACATAGATGAGCTTCGTTAGGTAGCGCACAGCTTGTTTCTAGCTTTAACAACACTGCCAGGGGCAGGACTATTGGAGGAGGCCATCGGTCAGTTTATTTAATACGCTTTGTTTTAAGGCCAAAATCAGGTTGGAGTAGGAAAACCAGAGGAGAAAGGAAAGGAAAATTGTGACTAGAAAGCCAATACACTTTCTATATGTTTTGATTGTTTGTTAATTAAGAACTTGTAACATATTTAACTACAACAAAAAAGGACACACACACGTGCGCACACACATAAACACACTTTCAAGACCTCGTAATCTTGGCGGGCAGTGGGTCCAAAAGCCACATGCAGCTCATTGGTTGGGCCCCAAAGGCAAGAGGGCATTTCATTGGATGAAAAACCAAGAGATGCATGGCCTTCTTCATTCAACATTTCCTGTTGTTTCAGTTTCTCTGCTTCAGGTGTTATTTGGCTGTGTGTCTGTGAGACCTAGTATCTCACACACCTGCACAAAGAGCGCCAATAACACACACACACACACACACACACACACATACACACACACACACCTGCCCCATCCCGATGCAAGTCACCATTTGTGTGTCAAACCTAGTTCAGAGTGCCTGTCCACTGCCTGCCACCTCACCTCTCTCTCCCCTCTTGATGTTATGGGAATGTCTGTGTTGGACAGTTCTTACATGCACTTTTGCGTGTGTGTGTGTGGGTGTATGTGTGTGAGTGGGTGAGTGAGACTTATTAATATGCATCCTGTGTCCAAGCAGTCTTTTCAAATAACTCTACTAGACTGGGGTATCCTCACTTGAACCTGTTACTGCCCACACACACACATACACACACACACACACACACACACACACACACATACACACACACACACACACGGCTCAAAAACAGACTCATACCAAGGGGTTGTTTGTTTTACTGGTATAACAGATTCACCGCTCATTAGGTCCTTAAACCATTTATTTAAAAAATGTGTATGTTTTTTTTTCCTCTTTTATCCATTCAAATTATTTATAGGTGCTTTTTTTTTACATTTTAATATCATGTATATCATTTTTGTGTTTTCTCATTATTTTCATTATTACTATTTGGATTACTGTTGTTACTGTTATTGTTATTCTCACGTATGAAAGGGACAGTAGGGTGTTGTTACATTGTTGCATTTGTTACATAATTGTTGTTTTACTAATAGACTGCCGGCAGTATTGGGTCATACTTACATACACACAGATGTAGTTGTCGTTAAATCTTAAATATACAGTATAAATATATCTAGATATATATATCTAGATATATTTATATATATAGATATATATAGACGTATATATATGTATGCGTTTTTCACGTTGGTTTTTAAAGTGTCATTTAGAGTAGTGTTTACAACTCTGCATAGTGTGAGTTTAGTTCATGGTCTCTCTGCATGGTGTTATTATTATTTCTTCTGTGATGCAGTGTTTATCCACCCCAGACCCAACGCATCGATTCCCACATGCCTTCTCTTTAAAAAGGGTCCAGGTCAGTAAGGCGTAACCCATCATTTCACATCATCTCACTCCGTTAGATCACTTTGATCTAACGCTCTACACGACTGATGTCGTTACGGTCTGTCTTTTACTCCTCAAAAGGGCTTTAGAAATGATTCCATCGAAAGGTATATCAAGATGACATCACACCTCCCCTCCTAAAGTTCAACTCAATCAGGACACGTTGCGCTGGTATCTCCAAACAAACAGGGCTTATTGCAATACATTCAGCTTACTTTGCTTCAGCACTGCATTGGCCATCCCTACGGCTCCCGATGTGACACCGCAACGCTGCACCCCTGCTAAAGCATCGTCCCCGACGCCCCCTACGCGTTACTCTTACGTCCTGGTTGAGAACCGGGCCTCCTCAAGTGCCGTGCTGCAAACCGGGCCACGCTTAAAGCACCCCTTTTTTCAGCTAAATGAATTGGACTTTAATGAATTAATGTAAGCACAAGGTCAAACACACTCAGAAGTAAAGGTCTCACTTGTTGATTTAACACTCTAAAATTACGCATAGCACACAACTTAGTGGGAAAATTGACAAATAGTGCCTTTGTGAGCCAATGCTCTAGTTTTGACATGATTAATAACGAATAACTCATAGTTCAGCTGCTAATTTGAAGTCACGGCATGTTTGGTGATTATTCCATGAGGCTAAGAATACATGATAAACATTCATGCATACAAACATAAAATGTAGCATTTCCATGTTCTGCCCCCATCCTGGCAGTGATGCCAATGCATCTTGTTGCATCGTACCCGAAGTCATTCTCCCTTTTTACTTGTACCGCATGTCTTTAAAATACAAGGAGATACATGTGTTAACCACCATTCTTATCACCCCATTACCGCATTCAGTTGCCATTATCGAGTTTTTGGCCGTTGTCATGTTTTGTTAAGAGCAGCGCACTCCAAAGCTAAAATAAGCTCCCACTCCTCATAGATACCAAAGTAGCTTGTTGAAAAGCCCTCTACTGCACGGCACCCCGTGGTGGGGCGTCCGGGGCGGTAGGTGGACCTTACCTGAGTCACGTCAAATAAGTCAGAGAGGACCAAAAAAAGGTTGATGTAACTCTAGTGTTGTATGTTCAGCTTTCCATCATAGGCTATCTCTCATGGTTTAGTATCGTAGTTGTGAGGGGTGTATGTTGTCAGCCTAACAAACCTTGACGAACGGATTCACGTTAAGATAAAGGAACGGTTTAGAAAAAAAAGGGAGGAGGTTTTATTCAGAAAATTGTCGGCCAAGCAGAACATTTTGAAAGTTTGATTCAGAAGAATTCCTGCATTGCAGGGATTTTTAGTGGCAAAGCAACACCGATTTGCATGGTCTTGTCCAGTTTATTTCCTTTATTTGCCATGTGTTGGTAAAGAAAAACAAGTTCAAGTGTCATTGCAGAATCTGCGATTCTCTAGACACATTTCAGGAATTTGCCTTTTGCAAATATTTTTCTATAGAGCTAAAGCAGATTGCTATTGTGATTATACACTGTCATAAAAGTGTACAGGTGAAATATCCTCATGGAAGAACTTAAACATTAGATTGTTTTATGATAATTATATACAAATATTGTACTGTTTTATTAATCCATGTGTCCAAACATGCTTAGCTAAAAATGATAAATTCCCCAAAACTCATTTGCCTTTTAATATTTTACTTTGTAATAATACGGTTGTCGAATGTTTTCGTCAGCCATAGTTGGCAAGATGGCTTTCAGAATGGTATTCGTAACGTATAGGTTAATAATGAGATGAGTCTGTATTTTCTTCACTCATCAATTTCATTTCCATCTTTTATTTATTTTTAAAGGACTCAAAAATATTACCACATAAAAAACACCTGCACAGTGTGATTTTCTTTGACCTTTTTGTCCAAAATATTATTATCTAAACTTTTTTTCTCCACAGACAAAATAGATTTCGGCAGAACCAATCTATGGGATAATTAAGCTGTGGGTTTATAGTAATATTCTTCTATTTATTTCATAACATTACAAAAGTAATGGCTACAGTGATTGGCACTGTGCTGGTTTAAGTTGATTTGTTCAAACAGCTTTGATAAGCAACCGCAAGGCAGACAAAGTAAACTCAACTATCCTCAGCATTCTGAAGACATTCTCAAAATTCTGATTCCCTGATTATCGATTACATTTGGATGGATTGTTTGGATGCTGACGTTCATTTAGAATTCTGAATTTATTCTTAGAATTCTGATATTAAAATCCCTCCCCATGGTAAGAGTTTTTATGTTACCCTTCTATGTGGAACCATGTCAATGTTTGTGTTTTGTGTTTTTTTTATTTTGAAAATAACTGAAATTGTATGGAGAACCAAGCTAGCTACACCTGCACCTCACCAATACTACTACTACTTAACCAGGATTATAAGCATCCTATAAGGTGTATATTTCAACTGATAACAAAGATTCTATATATTTCTTTCTTATTTTTTGAGCACAGTGGAAAGTGCCAAGGGGTTCTAATATTGTACTATTTTGTATCGTATAGGTTTGTATTTTATTAGTTATTTTTGTTCTCAGGCATCTATCAACGATTAATTCACAATGGATAGTCAGTAACATCTTTGTGCCGTCCAAGCCGATTTCAACCTCATGATTGCTAATGTCTGAACTCATTCATCACTTTAAATGATGGTTCTTTTTCAAAGTCTGTTACCAGATACAATATAGTTATTTTAACGGAAATCTTTGACTACTTTTGGTTTGACCTGATGTTGATTCTCATTCTTATTTTATAAATTAGCTGGCGAAACATTTTATACCAAATATAATGTTAGATGTTAGCATTATGTTCAATGCTCTATTGAATAGCAACTTTATTGATGGTCTCCTAATTTTGGGCCTTTGCCACTATTTTGGAAAACCATAATTGTATAGGCATCAGTTTTTCATCATTTTCTCATCCATATTGTTTCCTGATTCTTTTCTGATTACATGTCCTTATGTTTCTGACTAACGTGTTACAAATGAAAGCCTGCTTCAACCAAAAAGTGTCTTATCTAATGCAAACCATTTCTAATATCAGAGGTTTAAATCACCCTTTCACACACTTATTTAAGAAAGATTAGGTTTGAGGCATTTGTTTTGGCATTATCTGTGTGTGTATCCTTGTCCTGTTCCCTTGCATTTTTAAGGACTTAATTATCTTTTGTTCTGTTATTTATTTTTATTTTCTCAACAGACTGGCTTAACTCACTCAGTCTCAGCTGGTCTCATGTTCGTCGTTTAAAGCTCAGGTGGGCATAAACCATTGTATTGGGGGACAGACTGCCAAACTCTCTCTCACTCTTTCTCTGTCTCTGAGTGATGTTCAAAGATGTTGTGACTAGCTGGTCTATTTTTTATATTCAGAGATGGCTAGACCCCAATGTGTTGTCATTAACTGAAGCAAATGTAACCGATAGTCCTATCACTTTTAATGGTTATGTAACTTTTCCAAATGTCTCTTTCTACAATGTCTTGATACTCTGGTCCTTTTTTTTGTCACGTTAACACTTTTTTTCCCAGCACTGTATGACAGCTCCTATACAATATTTGAAAAGCAATATCACTGTATGAAATTCACTATGTGTTATTGTTATTACTATTGTTATTATTCACTAGCACACTAGGTGTGATTATTGAAGTAAATATCTTTTATATAAACACTAATGGCGTGCGTTGTCTTTTTTTCCACACACACATCACTGGTCCCCTGTTGACATCTCATATGAAAGACTGAACGCCACGGTTGTAGAGATTACTGAAAATGGTTATAAAGGTAAATACAAAATAAAAAATAAAATATATACATATACATATACATATATATAAACATCACAACCGTTTACACTGTTGACCAACTTATTATCATCACACAACTGTTTACACTGTTGCAATCTGACCTCTTCCCTTTTTTAACACTTAGTGTTGCAGATTTGTTTTACTACATTGACATTTCAATCAATCAACTCATTATAACCTACAATATAGATACGTATTGAGACCCTTAAAGCTGCAGTATGCACATTTTGTTGAGACAAAAGGTCTACGCATTTAAAATTTAGAAAGGCGGTTCCCGTTGTCCGCATGACGTGGCTCAGCCCCGCCCTCTGGTGCACTCTGAAGCAGGTTATCATCAAGGACCTCTCTGTGTTTGCCTGCATCCTCATCAATTCTAACCAGTGGCCCAGGCCCTGCTGCGGAAAAGTAGCCGCGTAAGACCCACCTGATCCCACCAGTTCATATTCTCTTCCTCTCTGCAGATCATTTTGGCCTCGAGCAGTTGAAGGCATCTCCCAAAATAAAAAAAGATGGGACCAATCAGCGCTACGGCGAGGGAGTCTCAGTACATGACGAACCGCAGTCTGCAGAATTTCAAAACGATGGCAGTGTCCGTGGAAAGTAGCATTCGGAAAGGTTATCAAAAACTGTTTTATATGAAATGGACAAAATAACAAGTTATACATACTTACACATACATAATAATAAAGCAAACAGATCAGATTCACCTCAGCTCAAATTGATGATGCAGGTGTCTGAATACTTCAATACTTCATGAGAATTTTTTTTTTTTAATAATCCAAAATGATTAAAACATGTTTGACTTTGACATTATGGGTTATCTTGTGTACATTGATGGCCATATATGTATATTGAATGTAATTTAAGCCATTGTATATAATACATATTGTGCATCTATATTTTACATACACAAACTGTTTCTTCATATATATATATATATATATATATATATATATATATATATAAAAAATTAATTATTTTTGTATTAATTATGAATTTATCAGGCCATTTATTAGATGTCTTAGGCCATATTTATTTATAGATTGTTTTGTTTATAATTAGTGCATACAAATCGAATAACAATGATAATTTAAAATTGGTTTACGACGCCTACATATACTCCGACAACATTGTTCAAAGTTGGTAAAAAAAAATCGTTTCGCTCAACCGAAACGATATTCAAGATTACGAGGGTACTCGAATGCAGCACATAGCCGTCTGCGCAGTCTCCAGCTGTACGTATATAAGCTACAGTAGGGTAAACACAACTGACAGTGGATGACGTTTTAGCTTTTCTTTTGTGCATCTATTGAGTGTGTAGCCTACATACAATTTTACCCAAAAAATCGAATTGTCCGGACGTGTCACAGTGCGCCATGTCACATCGGATTGTAGAAAGCCATGGAACAAGTATTGCCGCTGTATTTTGACAGGTCCCACCCCGCCTGCGTTGACGATTGTTGTATGTCACTTGTGTGCATTCTTTTCAGCGATTGAACTTCCCCTGGCCTCTGGCCAGTCGGTGCTTGCATGCAGCCGAATGGATCAGAAGAACCACCTCACAGTGAACGCCAGGGTCACTCGTTCACTATCTCCAGCTCGTTACCCGCAGCTACTTCACGGGTGAGGAGGTTCGTCCAGGAGAGACGGGCTCTACCTCTGCCTAGAGTGATGGTTGTGTTCTCGGCCGCTAGTGACACTGAGAAACCGGGCGATGCAATGTCGAGTTCGGACACTGCGCAGGATGATTTTAGAAAGCCATCCACCCCCGCCCCCAACCTTAACCTGGGCAAGGCGTTGCGCTCGACCTTAAACTCATCGCAAGAGGTAGGGTACGTCCATCCCTGTGTAGTTGCACACATACCAGGATTCATGGGTTTATATCTGTAAGTATATAGTAGCCTCAATAAACCCTAAATGATTATGTCATTGTGTGTCATCAAACACGTAAAGGGAATGTGTTTAAAACCCACGTGAATCCTTCCCGACACAGGCCTGTCAGGGCTATCACCAACAGGCTTGCTAGGTTGTCCTCTCCAGTAGAGTGAGTGATGATGCTGCTGTTGGTCTTGCAGGTCATAGGAGGGCTTGGCAAGGTTTTAATTGGCTTCAATGAGTGACATCACATGGCTTTGGCTTTCCTCAGAACTCCTAGCTGGGAATGGCTCCCTTAATCGGGGGAATCCCTTCTGTGCGTCACGTCTGATCACTGTCGGGCCAACTAAACCATTTCAAAAAGAGTTGCAGGTGTCCAGACAAATAGACAAATTAACAAATTAACCCATTTCTTACACTTATTTTTCACTTAACATTTGTAAAATGTTATTGTGACTGGCATCTGGATAAAGCATGGTCTTGGTTTCAGATAAGGTAATGATTCAGTAATCAATAGCAGACCTACATTATTTCATTGTATATCCTTTTTTACTGATACACCCCAATATGTGTTCAAAACAAAACCTGCTTTCGTGCAACACCTTTTATTCATTGAGCTTGGTGCACACTGGTTCGGGACACACACATACACACACACACACACACACACACACACACACACACACACACACACACACACACTCACACACTTTTCTAATTCTCCTCAGTTTCCGGAGGTCATACCGCTCAACGTCGGGGGCACATATTTCACCACCCGTCTGTCCACTCTGAGGCGCTACGAGGACACGATGTTGGCCGCCATGTTCAGCGGACGCCATTACATTCCACGTGACGCCGAGGGGCGTTTCTTTATTGACCGTGACGGGGCGTACTTTGGGTGAGCGCTGCTGGTCTG
Organism: Molva macrophthalma; assembly: GCA_027123675.1. Classification (NCBI taxonomy): domain Eukaryota; kingdom Metazoa; phylum Chordata; class Actinopteri; order Gadiformes; family Lotidae; genus Molva; species Molva macrophthalma. The sequence continues at coordinate 1,356,499 of JAOPJO010000139.1, read as the reverse complement.
TAGTGTGTATAGCTACACCGTTTATTTTGTTGTGTGTTTTTTTTTTGTTGTTTTTTTTAAAAGTCATGATGAACATTTTTACAAAGAATCATTCAAAAAGGTTTGTGAGAATGACTGATGACCAAACACTGAGAGCAAATCTCAGCACCATCTCCGGTGATTCCTACCCGTTTTAAAATCGCTCTTGCTGATTGGTTAACATCGGTTCAGGTCCTCCTCCAGCACGGTGCAGCAAGTTGGCGGAGACCAATTGGTCGTGGAGTTGCCTTTCGTTGTTGACTTCTTGTTTCCCTGTCCAGGGACATCTTGAACTTCCTGCGGGAGGGAGAGCTGCCCCACCGGGACCGTGTGAGGGCGGTGCACCGGGAGGCCCAGTACTACGCCATCGGGCCCCTGCTGGACAACCTGGAGGACATTCAACCCTTGACCGGCGAGAAAGTGCGTCAGTCCTTTCTTGATCTGCTGCCCTACTACAAAGGTGACCGCACTTGTGTATTGGATATCTCACGAATCAAGAGTTTAGATGGTTCATCTGAAGCCTGATAGCTCAGATCTGGGTGAACCGGGGCCTTTCACTTTCTTTTTGCGTTCTTTATGTGTTTCGACCAATCATTTTGTTGGAGGCGGGGATTTGTAAGCACGTAATTGGCTGACAAGCGAACACAAACTCAACCAGCATAGTCCAGTGGGACGACAAGCTCAGTGTTTTTCAAACGGGGTGGGTGGGGGGGGGATGTGAACCTCTAGGGGTACTGTGAAGGATAGCAGGGGCTACTTGGAAAATACAATAAAAAAGGGGGTCCTTTTTATTGTTCTAATATTGGTTATGAACACTTATAAAATATTGCCACTGTAATAAAAAACTTGTTGAATCTGAATAGCACCTTAATCAAATGAAATGTGAATACTGTTCTGTAAATCTTTACAATGAAGGACACAAATCATAAGTGAAGCTCAAACCCCTGTTTCGTACTAAACTGTACGTATTCACACCAACCATTTAATCTTCATGTTTACACCAAATAACATGCAAAAGTAATTACTTATAATAATTAAAATTTGTCCCTTCCTCAAAAACATTTTGTGCTGGTGAAATGGGTACTTGGCTGACAAAATATCTTAGTAGTGTATTAGTACAAATAGTTTGAGAACCACTGAGCTAAAACATCCTGTCCGGACATCAGCGTTCTTAGACAAAGTATCTGTAAGGTTTCAAATCTTGCTTCAGTCTGGCTTTGAGGCCATCGAAAACCTCTCTCAAAAACATAAATGAATGGTCGGACCAATCAGCGCTAGGGGGGGAGGGACTTTCAGTTCATAACCAAACAAGAGAAAAACCAAACCTTCACGGTAAATCTTTTATTCAATCTTCCAGTTGTATTCAAGAATACTCAAGGATGTTGTCCCTGTGCCCGATAGACAACCTGAAGCGCATCGTGGAGATCGCCAAGCTGCGCGCCATGCAGAGGAAGGCCCGCTTTGCCAAGCTCAAGATCTGCGTGTACAAGGAGGAGATGCCCATCACCCCGTACGAGAGGCCCCTCTTCAACTCGCTGCGCTTTGAGCGCACAGAGAGCGAGGCCAAGCTCTTTGAGCACCACTGCGACGTGGACGTGTCCTTCGGACCCTGGGAGGCCGTGGCAGACGTTTACGACCTCCTGCACTGCATCGTGGGAGACCTTGCTGAGCTGGGCATCAGCGCGGAGCAGCAGTGCATAGGCGTGTGTGACAAGCACCTGATCAATCATTACTACTGCAAGAGGCCCATCTATGAATTCAAGATCACATGGTGGTAAAGGGGGTCAAGCTGTGAGCCAACGACAGAAAGGTGGAGGGTTTGGTTGGTGCCATTTTTTTTTTTGGGGGGGGGGGTAATTGGGTCAAAACAAGACAGTGCTCCTATGCTCGTTTTTGCATAGTAATGATTTGTCTTGTTTTTACAAACTGGTCTTTAAGTCAATGTTTGGCTTAAGAGCTTATTTTGTACAGTGAGGATATTGAAGTTGTACTGAAGTTAAAACGGTTTGAAAACACAGGTATGGTATCACAAGATGGATTGAATGTTATTTAATTTTATCAGTATCATTTATATCTCAACATTCTGCGTCCATGTGGAAGCTGGTAATGCATCAGGTCTGTGGTGTCTTATGCATTTCATTTGCAATGATTCCTAAGCTTTAAAGTCTGTAAAGCTCATCTGTAAAGCTGTTCTAGGTGCGTGTTACAAAACATCATGGCAGAATGGCAGAAACCTCTCTGCCTACCTACTATGAAACAGTTACATCTACTAAGGCTGAAAGCTCGATGGCTAAAGATCCAATGATGGAGCATCGAGAGAGGGCACCGGATATGTTCTCTTAACTGCATGAACTGATAAATATGTGATGAGGTTAAAGACTTTGAACGAAAAACAGTACTTGAGTACTTGAGTAAGATAATCAATATTTGTAAAACTCTTTCCTGTTTCAAGAAGATGAGGAGGGAGGAGTTGACAAATGTACTCAACTGGCACAGTTTATAGTGGCAATGTTAATAAGTTCAACCAACTATATGGATAGGTGTCCATATACAGTACAATAACGGCTGTTAAAATGAATAATTAACACCAGGTAGAACCTTTAAGGAACCCCACGTAGTGCTCCTCTAACAATCACAGGAATATCTGTGGAGTACCCAAGGAATGAATGAATGGAGATATCTATTTTCATTTTTACTTGCCTATTTCCGCTTTAAGCACAAGCTAAAGTTTCCAATTTTTATTTTATTTGGTAATGTAAAATGGTGAATGAAATATGAAACTCATGTGTGTACTGAACTGAATGCAATGTAGCAAGCTTGTTTTAAGTGTAACTATTCAATATGTCCACATGTAAATATTTTTGTAACTGATTCTATCAGTGTGGAGTTATCATTATTTATATTTATTTTGGAATCACAGGGATCCAGTTATGTCTTTTATGTTGTTGTAACATTATTATTGATTATTTATTGCCATACTGATATTTAACCATTTTAACTAAATCCCAGTCCAAGTAAGTTGGGCAGGCTGTTCTGATGGGACTAGAGCACGAATCAACCTAAATATGTATTTAAAGAGCTTTTGTCACTCATGGATTTGCATGTGCATCCCAAGATCAAAAACGTGTCTCTTCATGCAATTTTACTGTACATCTTAGTTTACAATCTATTTAGCTCATAATAGAATAATATTAACTCGAGTCTCTGCCTTGTCACAGCCAAGCCAGTCAGCGTTGTGGTGCAAATAATATATTAGGCAAGATTAAGTTTTCCTCTAATATACACTTTATTATTTTGACATGTTTGAGTATAACTTAACTGCAAGCACCTTTCATGTTCATTATTATTAAGCTGCTGGTTGATCCCCCTCAAATGTAATTTACCAGAATCTCAGGTGTTGACAAAAAATGATTGAATTGAAAAAAATGTACAAAACAAGCCTGCAACTGGTGTACTGGATCCAACTAGTGTTAGAGTTATGTCACATGTTGTGCCGGGAATACGTTTTAAAATTACATTCATTCAGAAAATTCAGTCCCTGGCAAACCTTTTTTTTATGTAGGCATAGCAGTGTTTGCCCCCAGGTTCATGTCATTGTATGTGTTATATAGTGCAACCCCCACTGTTGGACCTACCCCGCATAGAGCATAGAGAAAACCAGTCAATATTGAGATCATTTACATTAGCTCTGCATTCTGTTTATCGATATGGTATTTGACAACATATTGCCGCTCTGTATGGATTCGTTTTTATGAAGTTTCATTTAGTTTGGTGTCCAGTTTATAAGTGCCTTTTAGTCAGTGCACCCCACTTTATTTATAGTTCAAATGAATGCATTAAAGAATATTTTTCTTTCATTGAAAATTGTCTGAAGGTTACATCTCAATTTAAAATGTATTATTTTACTTACTCCATGTAAAGTCTATCTAAAAATATAATTTGCTGATAAATGACATAACCAAAAACATTTGGCATTTCAATTCATAATCAATATATTAGGAGATAGCTGCAATTGTTTAAGTTAGCAATATGCAGCTCAAATGTCTTTTGAATGGGTTGATGATTGGTGATGTCAACTTTATAATCTAATATATTCAGTAGACCTATACAGTACATAGTTTACCTTTTTTGTCAAATTTCCCTTTTCAAAATAGCTGTTATGTTCCACTGGATTTGTTTTACATCGGGTACATTTATGACTATCCTCTCTGATCTCCCTTTTTCAGCTAGTAAATATGTGGGTTTTTTTGTCATTATTTTGCTCTCTGGAGCTCCACCAAGCTTGTTTTTCTTTGTTTTAATAAGCACTTGTTATTCCAAATAATATTGTCTTTCAGGCAATTTTGTCTTACTATGTTGCACTGGTCGTTGTCATGCAATGTTGTATGGTACTAATAGTAATGTATATTTTAAGGATTTTATAAAGAATATTGTTTGCCCTAGTCTGTATAAAGCACTGTCTTTTTTATATTTTGTATTCCTGAACACTGTTTACGGTCACTTTTCTGGTTATGGTTAATTTATTAAGACTTAAATAATAATAGATATTTAATTTCAGTGGAATCAAGCATAGACTTTCAATCCTCCAATCATGAGCCATCTAGAAGTCAGGTGATCACATGTGTAGCTCCTCTATTTCATTATAGACTGTCAAATGGAAACAAAGTGGCTCTGCACAAGATGGAAACAATCATAGACACATTTCAGATTTTGAGGTGAGTAACTTAAAAAAATAAATAAACATTTATTTTTGTAACTGCAGAAAAATAAATCAGGATAATAGTATATTGTGGAGATGTTGAGTGATGAACACAATAATGGGAAATAAATATGATCACAGGTTAAAAGATTTGCCTACCAGGTGGCTGTGCAGTAGACCTGGCCCGGGTCGGGCCAGGTCAACCATTTATCTAGTACAGGCGGGTTTAATACGATGACTGTACAGAGGAGCGCCCTATGGGAGCGCTGTAGAGGCATTTTTATAAACATCCAAAATGGCTGCCACTGCTGTGTCACATGTTTCATTGCTCTGATTGGTTGAACGTCTATCCAATTGTATCCAGAGCACGACACATTTTCTCATGTTTGATCGAACAATAATTAAATTGCTTGACCTTGTCTGCAATATGTTTTCATCATTATATAGCAAAGGCCAAGGCAGCCAAGACCCTGCACAACAGTAATTCATTCAGCACCGTGGACAGCGATAAGTCAAACTAGGACAAGTCATCCATACTCAGAGTTATCGAGAGCAGCTGCCCATTGATTGGTAATGGCAGAGGTGATGAGCCAACAAGCCATCCTGCCACACTGGTCCTGGAGAGTGTGATGGCTAATGGCCCTGGAGCTTGAAAAGGCATAGAGAGAGAACTATAGAGGAGTTAATGGTCCTATGTACTACCTGCTGTGTTTCACCCATTTCCACCTGGGCAGAGACTCCAGTGTCGGCCTTCTGATTAATTATACGGGAGGAAGTAAGTGTTCACCCCCCCTCTCTGTTTTTCTTCAAGGTATAAACCTTGTTGTTTAAACTCAAACCAGTCTATATAGGTACATTTTTTGCCAAAGTGTGCAGTTGCATGGATGTCTTTAATCTATTACCTAAATGCACTGCCTCTCTATTGTAGGCCTACATATTACTTATACAATTTTTCTGGGAAGCAAAAGGGGCCCTGGTCTCTTCTGGTTGGATATACAATCTGGCCAGTCTGGACTGCAAGAACATAAATCAAGTAATACATAAGGTAAATAACATCTAATCTAATCCCTACCGTGTGTTACTTGATGGACTGTAGAGCCAATCATGCCAATTTGTGGCTTGTACTTGTTGACGACTTCCTGCCGACATACGTTTTGATTTGGAGTCGTCTTTTAGCAGAATGAATGGCCTTTCTGAGGCCATTGTTGGCTTTCCTTTGAGGTTCAGTACTTGAAAACAGTTTACTATTGACTATTTGTCCATTTAGGATACATTTATCGAAAGCGACTTACACTGGATACAGAGATGCAATAGCAAAATAACAAATACGAACGTAAGAATTAATTCATTCTTACGTGGCTTTGGTCGAACGTGCATGCAAAGGCGGACATTTTCACATGATCATGAACGCCGCATTACCATAACCGGAAAAGGCGTTGAATGTTGACGTTTTGCATTAACCTAGCTTTGTGGTCCTTCATAGCATTCTCTCAGAGCGGTAAGGATTTTCTTACGTGATTTCAAAGTCATTGTTCGTTGGGTAGTCGATAAATGCTACTGATCGACTTATCGACTACCTCATGCAGAGGACCGTGGCACGATAATGCATAGTTGTCTTAACAGCGAAATGTTAACGTTGTAGTTTACACATGATCGGCCTTAATACATAGCCTATGCGGTTTCTGTTTCAGCATGACGACATTGTTCCATGATAATAGTAAAAAACAGTGTCACATTCGACTGTTAACGGATATGCATACTTGTGAAAGTGTACCTGTACATCTGGCGAGGCCGTAGTACGTACACTGTTTACTCAATGTGTTGTCATGCACAACCCTTTCTTCCGACGATCGGTAGTCACCTAATGGGAAACATTTGTCCTTGTTCGCCCTTAATCCGACACGTGATTCGACAAATTCTAACTCATGCATGTATGGGTGATTGTATGCAATGCTGTATCATAGGATTCCCCATTCCAAACTACCCATACATAAGTAAAACACAATAATCATAATTGAATACTGTTAGTGGCCTTTCTCAAGACAGTTCCATCATCATGTAAAACATGCCTTTATTTATTGTCGAGGATACAACCCCTGTTGAACATGTTCTCACTAGACAAGTTGGCATAAGATGAGCCAGAGGACGGAGCGTCGTGGGATCCATGTGGACCAGTCGGAGCTGCTTTGCAAAAAGGGATGCGGTTACTATGGCAACGCAGCATGGCAGGGCCTGTGCTCCAAGTGCTGGAGGGAGGAATACCAGCGTGCCAAGGAAAGACAGATCCAGGAGGACTGGGCTTTCGCAGAGAAGTAAGTAGCGTTGATTTCTTTACAATCTCAGGGGGTTTCACAGGCAACAACAGCTGAACCCTTAAAGAAGAACCGAAACCCCTGGCCTCGCCTTTAAACAAAGCTTTCAGGGTTTTTTTAAGTTTTCGGGCAGGTCTGCCTGCTTCCCTGTTAACACCCCATTCAACTTACGCAATAATACTAATAATATAATATAATATATTAATAATAAGCAGAGGACAGGTGTATCATCAACAATTAATCAGCAGGTGACCGGGTAACATCAGCCTCATCATGCAAATGATAAGTCATACAACGTCTCTCTGGTAACTGGGCAGGTTGCAGCGCGAAGAGGAAGTGGCCTACGCCAGCAGCCAGGGGCCCCAGAGCCAGCCCCAGCCCCAGCCCCTGGCCCAGTCCACCCCACCACATGGGCACGCCTCCCTGGCACCCTTCTCCAAGTTTGAGGAGAAGAAGACCAACGAGAAGATGCGTAAAGTCACCACGGTGAAGAAATTCTTCAGCCCCTCCACACGCATGGCCCCCAAAAAAGGTACTGCACTGTGAACATTGATGCTGATTGTGCGTAGAAAATGACGCTACCACCATGGAAATGGATGCCGGTATTCATACACAAGGATCCTGTGCTGTGATAAAGACATGTTTACAGATGAATACTGTATTTTGGAAACAGACAACGTTTGTTTGACACCACATTGCAGATATTACAGCAGTATTGTGCATCATGCATCCTCTCTGCTGGAGTTAGAGAGGTTTGGGTTAACTCTCTTTTCTCTCTGCGTTTGGGCTGTTTGGGTTTCAAGACATTCTTATTTAACCAGTACTACCCAGAGTAGCCACATGATTGCCAAATCCTCCCAAAGCACATGGGCACGATTTACTGAGAGGTCTCTGATGCAGGCCAAGACCTAGAGGGCCGTTAATACTCGACCAGGGCCCACGTCATCATTACATGCTCGTAAAAGCACTGTCTGTATTTCAATTAAGGTTTCTTGGCTTGGGTAAGATTGTGCGTTACATGGGGACCAGAGATGTATCTGTCCTAAGCTTGTCATTTCATCTTTTGTTTTCCTTCTTCATTTTAGCTTTGCAGCATTGTTCAGAAAAAACATTGTTTTCTTCCGTTTTAATCCATTCCATCAGCTGTTGAATTGTTCCCAACACCACATTGTCCATTTTTCATTTATTTTGTTCACTAAAACCAACACGGTTTCTCTATTTTTGCCACATTCAGACCAATTGATTTGATAATATATCTGATCATAAAATAAGTGGGACTGCTTTATGGTCATACAATACAAATGTATGGTCTCATCCAGTCCATGGGCATACAATATGATCATACCGTGCAATTTCACCGGGGCAAAATATGAAATGATAAACCTGTACCTTTTTGGTTTTAGTTGCTCTGTCTCCGTCATCACTTTGTCTCCCCTCTATCGCTTGCACCCTGCGTTCTCTGCATCCTCCTCCCCGTTGCTACCCATGCGGGCCCTCCCTCCCTCCCTCCCATGTTGTTGGCAGGCCTTGTTGAGAGGGAGGACAGGACCCTCAGGGCTTGGAGAGGGATCTTCTCCCCCTCGTGGGAGATGGGTTCTCCTACCGAAGGTAACGGCTGTAAGGCTGCTGTGGGGTCCCACTCCCTCTTGGTTCACCAATGGACCCTTTCAAACATAACCGGACAAACACAGGTGTAGCCCCCCATGATTCACATTGCGTATGTAGGCAGCTGTTTTCATTTACGCCTGACAAAGCACCGCCGTTAGTCAATCTTCACTAGTGTAGTCTACTACCCGTTCCCTGGTACATAAAAGGGGCAGACCCATAATTAGTGTTATGAGTGACACTTGTGTTTGTCCTACCATGACACAACTGAAAAGGGTCTATTATCTCTTTTACATGAAATGGTAAATAAAGCAGTGATTTGGACTTGGTTTGCATACTGTGGATGAGCCTGCTCAAGACAAAAAAAGCAAAAGATGGGTTGTAACGTCATGGGTGAATCATTCCCAGCCATTCCCAGCCATTTTACAGGGCGCGTGTGTTTGTGTGTGTGTGTGTGTGTGTGTGTGTGTGTGTGTGTGTGTGTGTGTGTGTGTGTGTGTGTGTGTGTG
>JAOPJO010000139.1:1303260-1313783 GCA_027123675.1 Molva macrophthalma | reverse complement strand
CACACACACACACACACACACACACACACACACACACACACACACACACACACACACACACACACACACACAGGGAGTGAAAAGATGTTCCTGCTGTCTTTTTTCCTCAATATTGATGTGACATTCCTTGAATATAATGCACCCAAAAATATTAAGACTCTGACAGGCATGTGAGACCTTCTCCTTGTGCACTTTCATGAGATCAGAAAATATGGGTAAGTTCATAAAAACATAAGCCGTGAAAGAAGTAATAGAACTCAATGACTTGTATAATGGATACGGTATGCACACTATGTATCTTGCAATGGGTGAATTATACAATGGAAATGATTTAACGGTACCAAACTTGTTCTTCCTCCAGAGGAACAAGTGCTGCCCGAGGACCTGGCCTTCACCGCTGGACAGCCGACAGACAGGTGATGTGGTCTCCGGGGTGCCCCCGGTCTAGCGGTCCAGTACCTCGCTCTGATTGGCCGGATTGTTGCAGACAGCAGCAGATGGAGGAGTACATACCCAGTAATGCATGTGAAGTCTCCCGGAGAACCGAGATGTCCACTTTGTACAATCACATAGAAAAGCTCACCTGGATTGTCTTTTAGCAAGGATATTTTGTTTGAGTTCTCTAACTTGAGGATGCTCCCTGCAGAGATGATCTCCTGGCCAACAATATATTTAATGCACTTTTTGAGTTTTTACACTGTTAATTGTTGATGGAATATGTGCTATCCCTGTATTTCTACCCTCAGACTCATGGGAATGAAAGTGAAAGCAAAGCTTGATACAACCTAAATATGTCCACTATATTCCCCCTTTTTGTGTACAGTAACCTTTACACCAGACAGCAGGTTTCACATAGATGTAAGGTAGATTTGGATGCAAAGCTGCCTTCCTCTTTGCAGTAGTTGGGCCTAACGTTTTAAAAAAGGACCAGCAAAAACAAATATGGCAATGTTGTAAATATGTGGAATTAATTGCATCCACCTAAATCCTAATTTATCGTCCGCTACTAGCGGCTCGCCCGTTTCAGGCCAACTCTTGGGTTCTCATTCGACGACACCCGGTGTTCACACCTTCTGAACTTAAAGACTACTTAAAGACTCTTTTTGTTTCCGTTTTATTAAGCTGTTATACGTGGCGTCTCAGCAGCAATGTGTGGGAGAGGTTGTTTCTTTTTCATTGTTGGGATTGTTTTGTTTTTATCAGTCCTCTCGCTCCCCTTAACTAAAACGTATTTTCAATAGGGACCATTTTGTTGTAGTTTGTATTTTATGGTGCATCACAAACAGCCGTGTCTTGTTTTGTAAGGAATACTGGATTGGAGAGGTTCTTGTTCAAAATGGACCAGGGATGATGGATGAAATGTCGGCAGTGCATGCCTCTTGCATGCGGAAATACTCACTGGTTTACATTTTAAATATCTTGAGAACACCGTGATAATTACACGAGGCATTTTCCTGTGTGTGTGTGTGTGTGTGTGTGTGTGTGTGTGTGTGTGTGTGTGTGTGTGTGTGTGTGTGTGTGTGCGTGTGCGTGTGCCGTGACCTCATTTCCTTTAGGGAATCTTCTGAGGCAAGTGAGAAACTGAGGAGGGTTGCTTGCATGTTAGAAGGGTGGGGGGGGCTGTGATTGTGGGGGTGGGCTGTGATTGTGGGGGTATGTATGACTTTGTATCATTCCTCACTCTAAAGAACAATCTCTCCTGCTAACTCAATTCAGTCATGTAAATTACACAAAAACACACTTCTGTGTTACCAGTTCTGTGTACTATTTCTGTGCTATTACACAAGTTGTTCCTTCTAATGCACATTATTGTTTTGTTTGTTTTTTGTGTGCGGTATCAGATTCTGAAAAAGTAGAATAAAATATTTAATTAGATTTTTTGGGAGGCTCTCTTTGTGTTTCATGCCTATATTCTTTGTGACCTCAAGCAGGGACTGCTTAGTGAGTAACTGTGTAACCCTATTCTTTGGCACATACAGCTCACTTGTGTATAGTGTGTGTATATAGAGCAACATAATCCTGATTAGCAGGTCTCTCGCATTATGCAGCAGGATTTCTTTCGCATTGTCATTCAGATGTGTTGATAAAAGCGAATCCATTTCATCACCCGATGCAATACTTGTTATCAATCAAAATAAAGCTTTTATTTAACCAAGTGCCAAATTAGTACTATGCTATGTAGTTTAGGACTATGTGTACTATGTAGGCAAGGGCAATTGTAGTTCTAGTGTCAAAAGACCTATCACGCATTAAGGAAATTGGTTGCCTTTATTCATATTGTCAATATTTTATGAATGTGCATTGTTGGACATCCTCTAACTTACTATTTATCATCCCTTCCCTAATGTCCGGCACACGATTATTTTAGGACATCCATATTTGAAATCAACTCAAGGTTAATCAAATGATTTCTTGAACAGGCCTGCCCCCAAAATGTGTAGTAATCCTGAATTTCTATTTAGTTTTACTTCATCTCATTCTTTTTAAAGTGTGCGGGGCCACAGGGGCTGGAACCAGGCGAAGAGGACACGTGAGGACAATTTAAACTTCTAGTGGGGGTGTGTTGATGCCAGGACTAGACAGGTGGAGGCTGCTGCTGCTATCCTAATTACAGTGTCCTGGGCTGTCCTCCCTGCTTGGCCCACTTGAGGGCTTAGTGAAGGGTACAGCATTCACCAGAGGGAAGGACACAGATGGGTCTTCTACTAACACATGCACAAAAGGTTTCCCAGAGTTGTAAAAGCCGCTCATTTTACCCACTTGTTTTACCCACTCGTTTGTTGTATATCCTATTATGTTAGTGGTTGCATATTTTGGAAAATATTGTATTTACTTTCATCCCACCTGCAACCACTGACCTAAAAATAAGCCGGAAACGCATATACTAGATCATCAGGGCTTCTCTTCCATGATTGGTTAAGGGATTCCATCTTCCCTGTCAGTCACAGGTGCGTGAAATGCAACACTTCTCAATGGCGGAGAAACATAGGAAGGGAGGGGACATTTTGTGTTTTTTTTGTTAGTTGTTTAGTTTCAAAATCTTGCTCTATTCTGCTCCTGCCCTTTACAACTCTCAAATCGTTCCTATGGCACATTTGAATATTTCCTACAGCTTTAACTTTCAAATTAAAATCTGCAAGAAACAGAAACCATTACTTCAGCAGATGCAGTGAATCAGTGTCTGCATCCCTCTCCCCCATCACAAACAATGGTGTACTCTAAGCACTTTCCTACTTATTTATACTAGGTTAGTCTGCATTGCGGTTCTACGAAGCGTATTTTTTTCTTTACAACAACCAGTTTGTTGTAATACTGCATTTGAAATAGAGTAAGGTTCCTCTCGGGTCATATCCTGTCCAATTCTCTAACCGGTGAAAGTACATGGCTAGCGGCTGTGGAGAAAAGACAGGCATTAGCCAAAAGAGTTGCGCTAATCTTTATGTACATGATAAGTCACCATTTTAAGATACACATGTATATACTACATGACCATACAATGACTATACAGTTACTAAAAGTTTATATTTGTACCTTTTTTTTGTTTCGTTTACTTAGCTCACATTTTAGAGGAAGAGCCAATCATGGGTTTGTCTTCAGAGTATGACGGGGTGTGTTGTGTGTGTGTGTGTGTGTGTGTGTGTGTGTGTGTGTGAACTAATGGCTTTGTCCTATGGCCTTGCCCAGACACAGTCTCCAACACCTACAACAACGTGCACCTGCATAGATTTAAAGTGAAAAACCCCGTCTCAGTAGATAACCTTGAGGTAGTTTGCTTTTAAATATATGCAGATATAACAAGCAAGCTTTTGGCCACCCTCCCTCCAACCTGCAAAAACAAAATGTCTAACAAGGGGTTAGTGTGAAGAAAGACGAGGGCCCTCTCCTGCAGTGCGTCCCTAGGGGAGGGTCTGCGGCCATCTTGGAGGGCGTTCTGACTAAGCCACGCCCACCATGAAGCCATCGATTATTACACTGACCGCTTCTGTGTTGGAGCCGCACGATTTAGGGTGCTGAAGTTGGCGAGGGAAGAACACAAAATAGGGGTCTTTCAAGGTTGACGAGATAGAGAGCCATTAGTGAAGACAAACCCTGTGAGAGGAGCCTTTTCCACACAAAGTTTCCAAAAGATTCATTATTGCTTACAGAAGAAAAAAGAAAAAAAAACAAAGATTTTTTTTTTGTGTACATAGACACACAGTGCAGAGTCACGAAAGGCCCTGGATGTGAATTAGCAAGGATGGAGTACTGTGTTGATAATCGTAAAGAGGGGACAAAATGGAGGGGGGTTTGTTTGGCTGTTAAAGAGTAACTACATGCTAAATTGAAACCTCAAGGACACCACCATCTCTGGTGGAACAACGATTATTAGAGTTGCCAGAAACAGCAAATAACCGTTTCACCGTGAAAGGTGCTGTCCCTACAGTTTGGCATGGGTGTTGGGTTACATTTCCAATATTGGATGCACGTTTCACCTTGGGAGATGGTGATTTCCATGTTTTTTTTGTTTAAGGACTTTATATATTTGTATTATCATTATTGCTTACACACAGTGACAGTTTGGCCTTGGAGCTCCACAGTGTATGTACACAATATACATCCAGTAAGTTTCAATGTTAATCCCTTCCGTTGGGAAGGGTGTGTTTGTTTTGTGATTCTGTGAACCAGCACCGACATACCCACCCACATATGTCACGCTGCTGTGGTGCGTCAGACAGTGAACATGTCTGTCACATGCAAACAAGATGCGGGGCCACTCATGAGGAATGCACACAAGTGATTAGAGTAGAACTAATTATAAGAAGACCCATAGAGAACAGAACAGGAATAACACTGTACACATTCAGCCTTGATTCAGCTTAGTCGTTAAATGTCATCTGCACTTAAAACTGAGCACACTTTTAAGGGTCTTCAGAGTACCGTGAATGCATTGCACTTCCCTGGAGTTGGTTGGTGGCTATTGTCAAACACATCCTGGGGTAGTGTGAGGGGCTTTCGTCTGATGGTCCTGAAAAGCTGTGGATTTGGTGGGCCAGGGACCTGCATTGTGTTCTGCATACGAATGGTTGGTGATCCTTTTGTCTGATCATTGACTTATTAAGTGTATATACTCGAGAATAATGTTTTTATTTTCTATATCTTTAACTTCACTTGCCATGGATGATAATTAGACCGGTCAGCCCAAATTGTGTTCATTGAGTTTGGTCTTACATCATACCAAACTCTTCCAGATATCAGGCGTTCTGGTTGTTATCTACCAGGTAATGTCATATGTCGCAATTCCAATTCATATTCAGGAAATATTGTCATGAAATTGCTGCCCCATCCAAATGATGTGTGATTTAGGAGATGACTTAATATACCCTAATAATCGGTGTTCAAATGATGGGGGAGGAAGCGGGGGCTGATCACCCCTGAGAGAAACCTGAGCTCCCCAGAAAGAGGATTTGTGAGAGGTCTCTTACATTCTAGCAAATATTTAATTTGAAACACTTCCTTTGCGTTCATTCCAATGCTTTTCACTAATCTGCGAATAGCATTGGAAGTTCAATGCTAACAGCTATTCTCTACTCCCTAACAATGATATGCGTTAAAATGTAATATAAATATACAATAAATATATAATTAGAATTTGAAAGGGAACACCCACCCTCTAAGATTCATTATACCCCAAATGTATAAAATTGTTAAATGATTTCAGATCAATCTCAAAATGTGTTGAAATCCTGCTTTCTTTGACACTTCCATTCTGAACAAATCTCCCAGGGAGGACCCCCCTACATTTCTTTGGGCTGAGCCCCACAATGGAGAGAAGCAATCAATATCAGAGGTTTTTTTTCGACACTGCATATAAACTATTACAGCTGAAGAAACCCTGCTGTCTATTTGGTAGTTTAGATGATTGTGGACATGACTGTATTTCGGGCAAGTAGTCAATATAATTCTGTGATATTCTGATAATTATAGCTGTGACAAATCTAAAGATCAATACATCTGCTGTATCCAGCTGTTTGAGAATACAGAGGCGATTACATAAGCTTGAAGAATGACAGACTGACATTTACCTTTTCAAAAGAGAATCGCCTTAAAACAACCTGGTGGTCCTCTTGCTTGCGAATTAAGAGTTATTGTTCTGTGTCTGTGTAACTCTGCTACATTCTCTTGAATCTAAAGTTGATATTTTACTAGTTGATTAGCTAAATACGCAATGAGCAGTTCCACAATGCTCCCCTCATCGTGAACGGCCGTAAGACTCCATGTACATTCAGGGACACGGGACAGGCCTACATTCTCCCTCCCAGGAATAGCTCCAGCTGTTGTTCCCTGCTGAGAGAGTACTTGAACATGAACGGTGGATGTACGATAATGGGGCTCTTTGCTAAGACGTGACTAGCCTAATGGATGCTTGACTCATTTTGGAATGACCGCATACTGTTAAAACCTGTCCTGCCACATACATCCCATAGAGGAACAACTTTGAATTAAAAACATGTTTGATAAAGTGACGATAGAATACAAAAGGAGGTGATGGCACAGTGCGGTAGTTTGTCAGGGATGGCACAAGAACCCCTGTGGTCAGCTGAGATGCAGTGGTCTATTTCCAAAGCCGATATTGACAATCCTGCTGGGTGTCTAAACACCAACCATCATCTGGGCCAAGAGAGTGGAGGCACTGTTTACAGAACCTGCTCGTCGCTAGCAAGCTAACATGCTAGCGGGCAATACTTCCCTGTGTAAATCCTTGAGTATAGTGTCTTTGTGGACATTTTTGGGATTAAAATTAGTGCTATGAGCTGCTGTTGAGAAGATTATGGCTTTTTTTTAATGTTTCACACTAAAGGAATTGTATTGACTCAAAGTGACTCAGAGTGAGTTATTACCTTGTCCTAAATAGTAAAACACATCTTGGTTGTTTGTGCACTCGGTCAAGTTGGAACCTCCACTTTATTTCCGTAAAGAAACCAAGCGTAATATTTCAGTCACATGTCTGGAAGGCACATGCTCTGCAGCTTTGTCTGAACTCTCGTGGCCCAGTAAATAAACGGTAACACAACTTTAACAGGGCACTTTGACACGTATCAAGACAATTGAAAAGTACTCTTGCTTGATACGCTGTCTCTAAACAAAAAGCTTAACACAGTAGGCATGATTGATAAACTACTCATGAATAACTATGTGGTCTAACAAACACTATAAATAGATCATTTCTTTTAAATAATATTCCCCTTCTTTAACTCCATTATCATGCTATTGTACAGCCCTACCCCATCTGGATTACATATAACTACATGTAGCCTTTATTTAGATAAGTGACAGCTAATCTTATAATCCTGTGTTAAGCGCTTTTATCTATGGACATAGAGTGGGTGCATAATGGCAGCGTTCATCTTCTGTGTGGAACCACGTGGAGAACTGCATGTACCTGCAACCCAATCCTGGATACAGGAACAACAAGTGAAATGGCCTCCTTCATCCAGTGATCAGCACTTTTCCATGAAGAGTGAATGTTTTCTTATGCAGCGCCAATAACAACAATGAGCTGAGCATACTTTTTTTTTTTTCTTATGATAAGAAAGCTTACAATTCGGGAATTTTTTTATGGTGCAAGAGTCCGACTCTCTTCTGACAGGGATCAAATATTCACAAAAACAGCAGCACGTGCCAGAACTGGCCACTGACAATCAAAGAGATGTTTCGAAGGACCTTAGAAGCATAGGTTGGGGTCTGGGTGAAAGCTTTCGTGAGTAAGTGGGGCAGGGAGCTGGATGTACTGGGGGGAGATCTTGGGTTGTGGTTTCAGCACCGCCTCCTTCAGATGGTGGCATCGTATAAGTGAGGCAGGGCCACCCCGGGCCTCTGCTCAGGGCAGCGGTCGGGAGAGAGCAGGCTACGGCAGGATTGCTGCAGATCTGACAACTCCCGCTGGGCTCTGCCTGCACACCTCCAGCCCCTCCTGGAGCTTCCACCAAGCCTCCTCCTGGTTTGCCTCCTCGGCAGGCCGAACAGCCCCGGCGCTGGCCGGCGGCAGGGCAGCGGGTTCAATGAGGCCGGAGAGATGGGATCCTGGCAGGCGGGGACGCACGGCCTGGGTCTGGGCCGGGCTCCGGGGCCGAGGTGGCTTTCTCCTCGCCCGTGAGAGAAGCACGCCTCTGATCCAAAGGCCAGGTCGCGGCTGGGGCCGGCCGGGGGCTGTCCATCGGATATCGGAGGTATGGTGGTCCACCCGCCCCCCCCTCCGGTTCCCGTCAGCGCCGGGCCCAGGAGGCTGAGGCTGGTTCTGTCCGTGAAGGAGTCCATGCGGTCCTCGTAGCCCAGGTCCGCGGGCGCCGAGCACTGCTGCAGGGGCCAGCCGCCGCGGCTCTTCCCCCCGACGTCGGCGTTGCTCCCACCCTGGCCGCCCCCCCGCTCGCCCCGCACTGAATCCCCCTCTTCCTGGTCCTGGTCCTCTTCCTCCTCCTCCACCTCTGCCGCCGCCGCCGCCTCCTCCTCCTCCACCCCTTCCTCCGCCGCAGCCTCCTCTTCCTCCTCCTCGGTGCTGCCGGCCGGCGGGTTCCGCGGGTCCCGCAGGAACACCACGATGACGGTGATGTTGTCGCTGGAGCCCGCGTCCCGGGCCGAGGCCACCAGCTTGTGGGCCACCATGCTGGTGTCCCCGGTGTTCTCCTGGAGGTGGTCGCTCACCACCCTCACCGCCTCGTCCGGGCTCACCGTGTCCCAGAAGCCGTCGCAGGCCAGGATGAGGTAGTCCTCTGAGCCGTCCAGCGGGAAGACGCTGTGGTCGGGGTCGCCGCAGATATACGGCTTGTGCTCTGCGTCACCTATGGGGTGCAGATAGTACCGTGAACCAGGCCGCCGTAGCACTGTGTATAGATCATGATGTGGGGGTACCGGGTCCAGCAATGAAAAGACCCTCATAGTACTTTGAGTCAATCATCTAGAGTGTTAATGCAGTGTGGTGCTTTTAATGAATGGACGTGGAATGTGACAGTATGTGTGGTGTTTTGGACCAATCTTACTTCACCAATGTCAAACGTTTGTAGTCAGGTTGTAGTACAGAAGTAGTACTTTACCTATGGCTCTGGATACCGACAGGCTGCCGTTCACCCTCCATGTTCCAAACCAGATCACACAGCCGCCCAGAGCTTCTATCCTCTGCTTCTCATCCTGCAGGCCAAAACACGGGCCAGAGAACAGCGCAGACCAGTGCATACGGTTATGACATCATAAGATAAAAAGGTAATCACAGGGGAACGTATAACGGTATTAATTTATGCTTTTTCTTTCCTGAATGTGAGGAGTGGCAGAACAACGCTGCAATTGTAATTATTGTTACTGTAAGCCCTCAGGCACTGAAGTAATCTCAACTTAATTGAGAAGGTGCATTGCTGTAGGTTACACGGCCCTACTTCACACTTTTAACTGTCGGTAATGCGAGCCTATTTCCTCCTACAAAACGATCAGATAGCCTTAGATGACTTAAATATTGAGCTCGGGCTGGAGCGATGCTTTCCTGCCACTGATCTTATGATGATTAGTATCACTATTTACTCGGGACCAAGCCGCGCACTCAACCCAACGTCGCTGAAGGCTCGGCTCTTAATGACTCTGAGAATCGCTATTCACTCGGGACCAAGCCGCATAATCAACAAAATCTCTCCCAAACTCCCTCTTTCTGTGCTGCTTCTGAAAGTTTCCTCCCTGATAATTAGGGGTTTTGTCCCCTTGCCCTTTGGAGGGCTTAGCGTTAGGGGGGGGGGTCAGATAATGTGGCCTGTGAAGCCTTTTGAGACTACCGTGATTAGGACCTATACATACAAATTGATTTGAAGTTTCAAGCTGCTGCCGGTGCGGTTCAATATGGGGAGGTTTATTGGTTGCACTCCCTGCTCCTCCGGGCCTGACATGGAGTTTCCCCAAACACAGGATTAAAGCCAGACTAAAGTGTTGCCATGGCTATCATAAACAAAACATGTTACTTTAAACGAAAGTGGTCCGCCTGGGTTGTTACATTGCAAAAATCCATTTTTTTGTATGCTGATGTTGATGCACAGAGGAAGTCTAGTACTGCTTTCTGTACACCCCCCCCCCTCCTCCCATCTTAAAGGTTGCATCCCGAAAACCCACCAACGCATGTGGATGTGGACGCGTGTTTGGTTACCTCGCGGTCAGGTTTGTGAGGCTTCATGAGCTCCACGGCCAGTCCTTTCTTCACCAGCATGACCTGCGAGTCTCCCAGCCAGGCCACGTACAGGGTCCGGCCCCGCAGGAAGGTGACCACTCCCGTGGTGCCACAGCGCACTTTCTGTCGACGAAACACAAAGCAGCGGTGCGACTTCAATATGGGTCCCCTCGTAGCTCAATGGGCAACGGTGGAGCACAGTGTAAACGCTGCTCCCACACTGTTGGAGGTTTCGATTTCCACTGGGGCCTCCCATGCTAAGAAACGTATGCACTGAAAGGGTAAGTAAACTCCCAGGGGCAGGAGGACCTCGTCCTAGGAGATTCAATAAATTGGATCTGAGGGG
>JAOPJO010000139.1:1239809-1255905 GCA_027123675.1 Molva macrophthalma | reverse complement strand
TGTATAATGTTTATGTGTGTAGGTCCATGTAAGAATGCTATTGATATTGTTTGTGTGCGTGCATGTGTGTGTGTGTGTGTGTGTGTGTGTGAGCGTTTGAGGGAGGAGGCTGTGGTAATTAGCCTATCCTCTTAACAGCAGATTGTAGGATAGGGATGAGGTGGGGGAGCTACTGGCTAAGAGACAGGATGGGCTGAGGAGGTTAACATACATTGTGGTGCCGTTGGAGAACACAACAAGCAACCTGGGTTAACCCCAACCCTCCATGGTATCAGGTTACCTGTTATTATCCAGACAAACTTAGAGTCTTACTGTCTCATGTCTTACACAATATATTTTCCAATGTAAAATAAAATAAAAACACAAATGTAGTGCTATTTCATAAATAAACTATTTGAAATGCATGTGAAAATGGTCTGCCTCATTGGTTTTAGATGAACATGAGGATATTTGCATTGAGACAAATAAATGTCCAAGAAAAAGTGTTTACATGCTATACGTAATTCATGTGAGTAAGCTAATGTAAGCAAAAACACTTTATATTGTTGGGCAAGTGCATAGCTTATTCTTTGTTTTAGAGAGAGAAACCACCATAAACTAAATTAATAGTTAATTCCCCTTCAAACATAGTACTGCATAAACTGCAGAAAAGGTTCCTCTGTGACCTTCTAGTGGCGCACATCTCCCTTCAAATATATGATGTTTGGTAATAGGGTCGGCCTGGTCAGCCCTGGATGATGGTGTCAAGGGAGGCATGTTACTCAGCATGTTTAGGGTTAAAGCCTACTTGCCTAGCATTGGTTAAGGAAAGCTCCATCTGCACCAAAGCTGATGGCTGATTAGCTAATGAGGAAACCAGGCCATTCAGTCCCCAACCATGAATAAACTAAGCCAGAATACGAAGGTTGGTGTAGGAAGAAGGGTGGTGAATAAGACATAAGACATAAGTCATAAGACACAAAAACACGCTAAGATAACATGACAGAGAAAATATGATTATGTTTTGTTGTGTATGTATAGCCATATTATGGCACATTAGGGTCTGGTATCCCCATCAATTATTGTATTAAAGTGGAGGCAGGGCTGCCATCTAGTGGTTATGTACAAGTAGAACGAGTGCATGAGTGAAGAGCGAACTTATCCTCTGACATCGCCAGACCAATTCGTAAATAAGAAATGAAATAAAGATCAAATAAAACATGATCTAGCAACTCGTCTGGTTCCCAGGCTACTGAAAACGAGACTCCCAAACGCGTTTACGGAAAACATTCTATCCAGATCTATGATTAATAGATAAAAAAGAGCTCAGCGACAACAAAGGTAGTGTAATAGGGACATATAATTGACAGATTATAATTTGATGTATTCAATGTATTTGTATTTGTATTTGTGTTAAATAGTTTCAAAAATTACTAAAATATATATATAATCTGACTTTATTTATGCATTGTATGGGCGGTATATTTGTAGATGGGTGGGAGCCATATAGAAGAGGGGTAGGCTAGGGGACATTGGAGAAAGAGAGCGTACCTAAAATTGTACCCGAAGAAGAAAATGTAGACGCATTATGGGATATCCAAGTCCTCCGGCGGCGCGTTGCCGCCATGTCTCCTAGCGAGAAGCAGTTAATATCACTAATCTCTGTAGTGTTCCTTGGTCTAGTTGTAGCTGTTTTGGGGCTCTATTTTATCCCAGCCTTTCTTTATGTGACTTTAGTAATCGGGCTTTGCTGTATTGTTTTTTACTGCCACAAAGGAGACTCGATTTATAGTAAATTGGGCCTAAATCCACGGCGTGGACTGAGGGTCCCGCCTGTACTACGGCGCTGGTTTACCGGAAGAACAGGCAGCGGCGTGTCGCTGTCCACACCGGGGAGATTTCGAAGTCGCCACAATCAAGTCGATGTCAAGTATTCAGAAGTGTACACCAGCCAAAGACAAATCGAGACTAATCTCTATCGCAGAGACGCATTAGCAAGCGAAACATTTTTATTCAGTCCCCGGGATATACTCATGGGAAGTTACATCGCGAAAGAAGGCCATGCCGAGAGGCCAAAAGCCGGTAAAAGTTTGGGAGCTAACCCAAATCCAAGAGAGCTACTTCGAGAAAGGCTGTCTCGACCTAACCATGCTGTCTACACGCCGAACAGAAGGCTGTCGTTTACAAGGTAGGTCGGTGGCTACCGAATTGAAGAACAGGAATGGTAGCAGTTACGTTAAGTTAAAAGGCGACGTTGCAGTTTATTTTAGCCAAATTCGCTCCGCTCTGGCGTTATAATTTGTTATTGGATTAAAGTACTGGCCAAACACATGAATTGTACATTTTGCCGAAAGATCTAGAAAGATATTCATTTACAGTGAGGAAGTCAAACGCTATTCACAAATAGTTTAGGATGGATCAAATATCTGCAAAAGCAGACACTAAGAATAGGAAATTAAGAAAACATGTTACATTCTAAGTTGTTTACCAAGTATCCACCAATGGTTTAAATACAGAATGAATCAAAATACAATGCATGCAGACTAAGGATGCATTGAATGCATCCTTTGTCTGCACCGAAAGAAGGCAACAAGGTAGTGTGCACCTGAGTTCAGTCCATATCCATCTATGTTAAATAAGTAGATAATGGCGCCCATTTCACAATCAGAACAATTGTTTTTGATTGACTTGTCAAATGTATTATACTTCAGCATACTGTATAGCAACCGCAAATTAGAAATGCAAGTTCAGGTGTACCTTGGCAACAGCAACATTACAATATTTTGTACCAAAAAGATGAAACACAAGATGTTTCACTCTAAAAGTTGACTACACATTTTGATGCTAAGTACAGCAAAATTAAATGCATCCGCAAACTTACTTCAGTATTTTTATGTCTGGGAATTGTGTGCGTATGTATTTATGTATGTATGTACTACTGTGTTGTGGTGTGTGATTAATGTTGATTGTGTCAATCAGAAGAGGTCTCATAACTTTTGATCTCCTTTCTAAAGGGACGCCGTTGGATCAACAGGCAAATTTGTCATCACTCCTCAACGTCACTACCCCCTGCTGCAGTCTGGCACTGCGTCGGTGGGGGTGCTGCCCCCAGCCCACTGGGACAGTTTCAGGAAGAAGAACATTCTCAGCCCTCGCAACTCCACGATGCTCCACAGCCCAGTCACAGTTAAGATTGCCAGGCCGGACCACAGCAACCACAGACCGCCAACGTAATTCACAACGTGTGGGTGTGGGGGTGGATGGGTGGGTGGTGTCATTGAAGTATAATGCTAGTTCTAATAGCCAACTCCATTTTATAGGTCTGAAAATCCTTTAGAGCCCAACTTGCATCTGCATCCCCTCACATGCTTTCAACCCTATAATCATCAGATGGTAGCAGTATCCCAGTGAACATATGCAAATCTTGCCGGTTGCCACACTAGTTTTTTTTTTTTTAATCAAAATGCACTATCAAATAACTTGGTTATAAGTCATCTATCCCACGTGACCCCATATGCATATCAGGTGACGCCCACAGAGGGGTCCCGACTCCTCACCCAAAGATTGAGAAACACTGGTTTAGACTACAAAAGTATTGTAGAACGATATGATTTCATAAAAATGTTCTGCCGATGCAATGCCCTAAAATAAGCTGCATCATCGTAATTCAATTACCCCCTTGCACTAATTGGCTACAATGATATTAAGTAACATTTCTATAACCTACTTACTATTTCATAGCTGCACTGAAATAGTAACATGGCTGAGTTGACCTATTCAAGCAGTAGTTATCGTTTTTTATGGCACAGTTTACCCATGTTGGTTTGGCTTCTGTGCAATTCTGTAGGTTGGACTATATGGGCTCCCCAGGCTTTAGCTGTCCCCCTGACCCATGCTCCACCGAGGGTGTGATGAAGGTGCTCAAAGAAAGTCGCAAGAGAGATGTAGTGGAGGACAGTGACGGGAGCTTCACGGCAGAGCAACACAGCAAAAGAAGGTATTTACATTTTAGTTTTTCGGGTTGCTGTGTTATTCTATATTCTTAATATATAAAGCTGACTGACATGCAACACATTTAATGCGTATCTACAAAATACGTTTTGTAGATATGCATTAGATATGCTCTAATGGTGTTTTTGCTTTCAATGACTTGCCTATTATACATTTCAGTTTAGTCCCCTTTGTATTTAACATTATATTGCTCATGTTTTTATATTCTAAGGCGCAATGACAGCGGTGGAAGTACACATTCTGCATTTGAGCCACTTCTGCCCAATGGAATGACATCACAGCTGGTACCAAAGTAAGCTGCAGTACATGCATAACCTGTCGGATTAGGGTTTGCGGTAAAGGTTGCAGTTTCTGCGTTAGCTAAAAAGGCGGCAAGGTGACTTGTGTGGATTGCTACTATTCAGACAGCACTGGCAATGCCATTACAGTCCTCTGCAGTCATTTCCCAGAAATAACATTTTACCTTTTGTGCTGGATTCAGTACATTTTGAAAACAATATCTGACCAATTGGCTTTTTTTTACCAATCCTTCCATTAAATCTGTGTCACTACCCGAACTGCTGTTTGATAAGCTTTACGTTGTTCAGTGGTTTGTTTCCCTCCTTTATGGGTTTATCATGGATGTTTAATAAGAATGGTGTTTACAATGAAAAGCCGGCGCAAAATAAACTTTTCACCTCCTTGAGAACTTTGCAATTGACTCACACAGTTCAACAAGTGTCATACATCAGCGCTTTCTAAGTTGTGCATGCTTGTGCCGTTAATGCTACTGCATTGTTCTCACATAAGGTAGTGCCAGAACTTCACAGGTATTGTTACGTCTTATGCAGGAAAATTGGCAGAACGTATTTGCAAGCATTATCAATTCCTGCTCCCATTGCACATCAACCCTAACGGTACGCTCAATGTGTTAAATTGGCAAACTTTCCTTTAATATCCTTCCTCCATTCCCCAGACCAGGCACACTGAAACGTGGCACAAACTCTGTTGAGGATGCTGCTGTGAAGAGATCTCGCACGTCCTCCATCAGCTCCGGGAGCGCTGCCCCAGCCCCAGGCGGCACCCCCGGATCCACACGCAACCCCATCAACAGCTCCTACAGTTCCTCGCGGGGACTTCCGAAGGTACGGCCCAGACCGCCGTCCTAATGGACCTCAAACACGTCCGATTTTTGCAGTGTTTCCCATACATTGATTTATTTATCGCAGCCCGCCACAATATCACCATAGGCCGCCAATTGAATTACAATGTAGCGCTGCACACTCATTTGCTCAGCCACTCCATGCCCCAGCCTCCCTCTCTCCCTATCTCACAAACAAATCCCGTCTGTGAATAGCCCCTCCTCTCCGTGCAAACTCTGAATCAAAGCATGATCATGCGCGGGATGAAGGCTTGTTGTTGGTTTTCCCCGCAGAGAAGACGGCTGGTCGAATTCATTAATAGAACCAGTCCAGAGTTCACAAATGTTAAGTGTGAAGTATGCAAGAAATACCAAAAAACTGTAATCTTATAAGTCTAAATCCGAGTACTCGTTTTGTAGGCGCTTTTTATTTCTTGCTCACCAGAAAAAGTCGATAGTTCCACCAATGTACACCTATCGAAAGTCAGTTTAACCTGTATTTCAATGTGCGTTACATTCACACCGGGGCTCCACTGGCCTTGCAGATTTGACCAGCTTTTTACTGTTGTCGAGCTAGCAGGATACACTGAAGTGCAATTTAAATCCATTGGAAACATTTTTTAACTTTTTCGGATTAAGTGCGTTTTTCAAAAATAAATCAAACTAAACTTCTTGGTCTGTTTTTCTTTCTAGTGGAAGAGGACTTTGGAACAAGGCTCCCCTCTTTCCAGTCCTGGGTCTTCCCGCCCACAGACTCCTGAAAGAGCCTTGAAGAAGCCCAGGTAGGCAGCTCTTTATGTGATTCAGTTATCTGGATGACTAGAGAGGTGGTGTTCTGACCCCTGTTCTCTATCAGGGAAGAGGTCGTCCAGTGTCCCAGCTCCGTGTCCATGGCTACACCCGACAGAACGGCAACCCGCATTGCAGCCGCTACCTGTAAGTCCTTGAAACATTCCCTTCTGGAGTTGGTCCAGCATTATTACTGTTTTATTCTTGACAGCATTGTTAACCTTTTCAAACCTTAATTTCCAGTAATGCTACACATCATTGGAAACCTTTAGTAAAAATTGTTCTGTAAATCAGATGTTGAACTTAACCATTTGAAAGTGTACCTTTTTTTTTTTTTTTTTTTTTGCTCTTTAAATGTTTGGTCATATTTTCAATGAAGGAAATCCGGCAACTTAAATTTCGCAATCAAGATGTTAACAGTATGACAGAATGTCACCTTTACATCTCTATAAAATAAATGTGAGATGTTTGTTTCTGTAGCTAAACAGACCCCTGTAGCCGTAGTTGGGGTCCGTGTGTCTTCTGAATCCACCGGCAGTGGTGGGAAGCGCAAACGGAAGATCCAGCTGGTGTCCAGCCATCGTGAGGACCAAATCTATCTGGTTAGAGGCTTAATTATTATTGTGTGTGTGTGTGTGTGTGTGTTAACTTGTCATAACTGCAATTTATTTTATGTATCGCATATGAATGTGGTATAGTCTGTTGTGTGATAGGCTAGTCGCTAGTTTGTGTCTGTTTTTAAATTTGCAAGTCAAAGTGCCACTGTTTACCATACCGTCATCTGTTCTCCCTCGTATGCAGCCGCCACCTCCAGAACTTGGCTACACGGTCACTGGAAAAGACCTGGATCTGGAGAAGAAAGATGCTCTGAGCAAGATTCAGAAATCCCTGGAGGAACCAGGTGAGTGGTACAACACTGCACCGAGCTATCCGAATCCTTACTGACCTAGACGGGTAAATGTTGGATGCATTTGCACTGTTGTCCCGGTGAACTCTTACCTAAATGATTTGACTTTCTGCAGCACTAGAGACACCAGGCGCTACCCCAGCCTCACTCCCCTCCACTCAGACCGCCACTTTCAGCTCCGCCACCACACTGAGCAGCTTGCTGGCCTCTCCACTGTCTACAGCTACAACTACTCCCGTCAGCATGGGGGAGCCTATCCCCGTCATCAACCTGGACCCCACACCCACCCAAGGAACACATCAGCCTGTTGCTGCTGCCCCTGCCTCTAACCCCCTGCTAGAGGCTCTGAAGGCCAAGAGCATCACCCCCTCTAGTTCACCTTCCACCTCACTCGGGATCACAGGTAAAGCAAGCAGTACACCACTGATCTGTAGTTGTCAGGCATCTCGCATTGTTTGGCACCGTGTCCTAGTTTACAGCATTTTTTTTTTTAATACGATTTATATTTATTTTTGGTAATCTCTGTCTAAATTGTCTATTTGTCTGTGATCACTTTTAGTGTCCTCGTCCGGAGGGACTCAAACACAGGGGCCTCCCTCCTCTTTGAATTCCTCCCAGCTCTCCCTGCCCATCTCCACTGTCCTGGGACAGCCCGCCAGCAGCAGTGCCCCCTCTGCCTTCACTCAGGTGCTGAATCAGGCCAGTAAGCCTGTAGCCAGCGCATCCATTATGTCAGGGACTAGCCTGTTTGGAATAGCCAGCCCGTTGTCTACATCCACCGCGACTCCAACATCTGCGCCGCCAGCCTACACGCTCCCCCCAGCCTCCAGCACAGGAGCCGTCGGCAGCAGTAACCCCCTCCTGGCGTCCGGCTTCAAGCCCATTTTCATGGCCACACCCCAGCCTTCCATCGCCCCACCTTCAGCCCAGGAAACCAAACCCACTGTGCCCACCTTTAAGCCCCTCTTCGGGAGCACCGCAGCGTTTGGTGCGAGTCCCTCCGTCACCATGGCCACCACCTCCGCCCCTACCGCTCCCGCCGCCAACCCGACCGCTAGTTTTGGCGGGCTGAACGTTACCGCTTCATCGATGTTCCCCGGCTTGACCGGCGGCGCGTCCGCAGGGCCCGCCGGTGCCCCCCCCTCAACCACAGCCCAGCCGGCCATCACACCTATGTTTGGAGCCTGGGGGTCGTCCTCGACCACAAGCACCACCTCCACCTCAACACTGGCCTCCAACGCAGGCGGCAGCTTTCAGTTCGGAGCTGCTGCTGCTGCTGCTGCTGTGGCGGCTGCTCCTGCCACCACTGTAGCCACGTCCGCTTTGTCCACCGCTGCCAAAACCAACAGCAACTTTACATTTGGCTCCATAGCTGCCGTGCCCACCAACACTCAGGCCGCCACCACCCAGGCAACCCCCCAGAACATATTTGGCTTCGGCCAGGCAGCACCCACTCCCAACCAACCCTCCGCATCATTCGGTGGCTTTGCTTTGGCCAACGCGCCTGCCGCCGCCGCCGCCGCCGCCGCCACCACCGCTGGCACCATCACTGCCAACAACACTCCCACCACCCAGTCCACCTTCACCTTTGCTAAGTCGGCATTCAACACCTCAACTGCTCCGTCAGCGTTCCCCGGTCTGGGGTCAGCCGCGCCAAAACCGTTTGGCTTCGGCACCAGTGCAGCCGCGGTCGCGCCCAATTCGGCCCCCGCAGCTACGCCAGCCCCTTTCTCTTTCGGGGCCGGTGCCACCAGCACCACCGCGTCTACCTTTGGGACGCCCGCTAAGCCTGCGTTTGGCACCGGCTCAACCGGTTTCCCCTTCGGTGGCACTGCGCCGCCCGCGGCGGCGGCGGCGGTGGCGACGGCGGCGCCCACCTTCGGCATAACCACCCAGACTCCAAGTGCCCCCACGTCCGCCTTCACGTTCGGCAGAGGCGCCCCCCAGCAGACCGCAGCCCTCCCTGCCCAGCCAGCGTCCGGCGGGTTCAACTTCAGCTCGGCCATGCCCAGCACGCAGTTTGGGACGCCGGTCTCCAGTAACGCTGCACCACAGATGGCAGGCTTCAACTTTGGGGCGGCTGCAACTGACAAGCCTGCTTTTGGTAATGCAATACAATTTATTTATTTTGTTTTCTAATGTGTAGCCTATCAATTGACATTGTACACGGCTGTCTAGTTTATGCTTTGAGTCAGACGCCTAT
This sequence comes from Molva macrophthalma, assembly GCA_027123675.1. Taxonomy (NCBI): domain Eukaryota; kingdom Metazoa; phylum Chordata; class Actinopteri; order Gadiformes; family Lotidae; genus Molva; species Molva macrophthalma. Next base: position 1,246,896 of record JAOPJO010000139.1, on the reverse strand, counting down.
AAAATGTTTTCTTTAGGATTTAATAAAGTACTGTGATCTGAATAACTGCAGGAACACCTTTATCATGGAATGGGGATTATATTTGGTGGCCTTTGCTTTAAAGCTCATCTGTCTTTATCTTTAGGTACACCTACCTTTGGCCAAAGTGCTGCTGCGGGTCCTACTCCCTTCGGTAGCCCTGCAACTCCAATTCAAAGCTTTAACTCTGCTGCCCCCCCTCACTTTGGTAAGTAGCCCACATGTGAGCAACTCCACACTGAATCACATAACTGCTGGCTTCTAAAAACTAGTTAATGCTAGGCTGACCTTTTGTAGTTGAATGTGAGCTGCTACAGAGAAGGAGTGACATTACATTAAAACCATTGGATGACCAATAGCAACCATTTGTTTTACAATGTATAATAGTTTAGCTTGGACCTTTTTTTATATATTTGTATTTTTTGATGGCATCAAACTTCAAATAAGTGCCCTGTGTGTAGTTACTCTTAATGTCTTCTTTTTGCGGGGGGGAGGGCGGCATATACAAACATGTGTTTTACTCTTGGTCAGCTCCAGAGCAGGAAATGCAATCTGAAGCTCTGCCACGGTCTTTGTGCTTTGGGGCTCAACTTGGTTTCTCCAAACAGGGTCGCCTGCAACACCGTCCTTCTCAATTGGTGCCGGCTCTAAACCATCTGGAGCTCGCCAGAGGCTGCAGGCCCGGAGGCAGCATACAAGGAAGAAGTAGGACCACGCACTTCCCCCAATGGATATGACCTAGCGATGTCATCATAACCCCACCCCCATCTACCCCAGGCCAGACTATATATATTATGTCCTCCCTCTCTTTTTTTTAGTACATTTTTATTTTAGCAGGGATGGGCTGGCGTACAGTTTTGTAGAGCGGGTGCACAACGTATGCCAGCAGATGCCGTTTCGACTGATTACCCAGAGGGGAACGGGACTAAAGTGACGTATCACACAATGTATTATACTTGAACAGAAATTACTTTGAAAACTGCTTAATTCTCTTAAAGTTGTTCCATTTTTCTTTTTCTAATATTTTTTTCTCTCTACAAGAAGTTCAGACATTGGATCTGTAGACTGGCTAAAGCTTTTGTTATTTTTCTATTTGGCGTGCTATGAACAAGTTGGCAGGTCCGAGCACATTTTGTTATTAATTGGTATGTGGTATGCAACATGTGTGTACAATGGTGATATTTTTTGTTGTTATAAGCATTCCTTGTAATCACTGTATTTTTCCATAGTCCTCATGGAAGCATTGTTAGCATCAACACATTGAATAAAATGGGTGGTTAATTTGAAAGTCCATTCACAAACCAAAGCCAATCAACGCCCAAGCTAAAAATCGAATCTTGAGGTAGACTTTTCAATTCTTGTGTTAACATGAAGCAGACTACCTCTTAATATCCACTCCTTACCCTGCGCAGATCGCTAGTAAGATGAGAGCTGCAGTTTTTTTTAACTTTTATAAAACCTGACAAAATCAACCTTCAAAGTGTTGTGCAATTATTTTTGACAGAAAGGTAGCTGTTTTAAATACAGTATGTGTCTTAAGAAGTTTGATGCTGTTTATTGTGTGGTTTTTCCTATCCTGCACTCTACATTTCATTCCCAACACTGTTGACTATTTTGTCGCCATTTTACATTTTAAGTTATCTAATTGGAATTATGCATAAAACATCCAATTCACCTTCCAAATACTTATAAGATAATGCATACAATCAAAAGTTTGATGTATTATGGTAATAAACGAGGATGCATTTCTTAATAGGTGTCATTCATCCATATTTTCCAGCAGAATGGTAATACTTCTACCACCCAGATGTTAGTTAATTCTGTTTACAAAATAAAATATTACATAGTTGATGCAGTTGTGCACATTACATTATCTTATTTCTCTGTAGATACTGGATCTGCATTCAAATCTGTTTTAGCTTGCACTAAAAGTCTGCATATAGCCACAATATACTTTCCCAAATGCTGAATTGAATTGTTGAAATGCTAATCCTTCCATTGTCCGAAACGTTGTATGAAAACTCTGGACTGAGCTGAAGATAAAATTGTTTTTGGTACCCTTTTGTTTCTCCTTTTTTGGAAATCAAATTGTTCTCATTCAGAATGACTGCTTTACAGCTTCATGAATGACAAGACAAGTCGAAAAACTAAGCCCATTTGTTGCCATCAAACTAACACTAACTTAACCCATTTTATATCATTTATTTTTTTACTTAACTGTGATCTATATGGAATAATTGGAAATGCATATTGATCCTCTTTACTACTCAGATTTGTAAGCCGTATGTGTTAGTTTTAAAGATACTGGTCATAGGTTAAAGGTAGTGCCTGTTGTACAGATGCAATTACCGGTATATACTCATATTTTTCCTTTTATCCTTATTTTTACTATGGTCATTTCAGGATTTTGACCAAATGTTTTGAAAGCAGTTCAACTGAAGGATTAATAAGAGGGTCTATTTCATTGCTGGTTTGTGCTACACACGGTTTTTAGTGTTCATCTAACTACACCAATTAGACCACAAAAGGCAATGTACCTTGCTAGAAAAACATTTATGAAGACATAGGTTTACCATGCCTTGTGGATAAGCCATTAGTGAATAACATTTAACTTCAGACACTAAACTAAAAGGTGTCAGATTTCCAAGTGGCAATGTGATCAAAACCCAGGGTTCAGAGTTAACGTAATAATAAGCAGCTACCCTAATGAGTCAATGTGTTTGTGTGAAACCTCTTATATAACTGAACAGAAGAGTGGATTGAACCTATTCTTAGGTAAATTGAAGCGATATACATGTCTGGTTGGGGTAAGACATTTCGTACACTCTTCAAATGTACTGACTTTGTATAAAAATTAAGATCTGTCAATAATTCCCATTTCTGTTCAGTCCACATGTGGTGATGAAGATCAATTGTATCTTGAATTGATGATTGATGATTTGAGTGTATGATGAAGTTTAAAATGTTTACTTGGTACAAGAATGTAGTCTATTTTGGTTTTGATTGTTTAATGTCCCCTGTCATTATTGGCATCTCTATTTATTAGTAACACACTATTTAAAACATCTAAAATGTAAAACATTCTTCGCCATTTTTTCATTTTCTGATGGTCACTTCTGAGGCCTCTCATAACATACTACAGTATGTTACAGTAGTATTTAGAACCACATCCACACCTGGGACAAGTGTTGTATGTGCCTCCAGAGGCAAGTTGTATGTGTAGAAGTTATACATGAATACACAACGCCCAACGCACTTTGTCTAGAAACTCGGGAAGATAACAAATGGCTGAAAGTATTGGACCTCAACCTTCCAACTGCAGCCTTTCTGTAGTCTGAATTTAGAGTTGGTTACAAGCTTGTTGAGTGTCAGTTTCCCAGATTCACATCATGTTGAAAGACCTGAGCCTCCTCATAAAAGTCCTGGTCTGCTTTTCTGGATGCACTCCCAGGACCCCTCCATCTCTTGATCTAGAATGATGACAGGGTACGTACAGTCAAACAGGCTTCTGATGTGAACAATCCTGTGATGGCAGCCTCTCCCTTTCTCTATCAAGTGGATCTCAAAGGAAGTTAAGGATTACAATTAATAAAATACAAATAACTGCAAGCTTCAGTTTAGATAGGCCTATTGTGTGCCTTCAGAACAGGTGAAATAAATATTTAAATGTATATACATTTTCAAAGATGTATCAAACCCACTCATGAAAAATGAATTAACTGAATAGAGTGTATTTTATAGTTATTATGAAATATTTGAGTTGCACCCAAACTCGAATTGTAACCTAAAACCAAATTCATCAACATGTAAACGATATTCTTCCTGTCTCTCGAGTTGTTTTTTTGACGCAGGCGCAATGTGACTTTGTTCACTTCATTGATCAGAACTACTTAAACCTCTTGCAACTACGTGGCAGAAACTCTACGAAAATGGAGTTAGCAGCTCTCGTTGCTTTAACATTGTTATTAGGAGCCTTAATTATTCTTGTCGCAGTTGCAGTCAGAAAACAGAAAGTGGAATCAAATATACAAGAGCAGATAACAGACACAGTGGGTAAGAACTATGTCAGCTAGCTTGAAGTGGCTAGCTATTTCTCTGAATATGAATAATGAAACAGTCTCGACACAGGCAGTTGTTTAAGCAACATGGATCTATAAAAGTAAATGCAGGCTTGCAACTAGCACGAATAAAGTGTTAATCTAGAAAATGGTTAGAAAAATTCTAGCATTTATATCACAGGTGTCATTCATACTTGCACAGTCACTAGCTTTCTTGGTAGTCACCATGTGAGAGCCTGCTATGTCAACCCTATCGACGGCTACACGTCACGCTAACTATCTTTTATAGTCTATGCTTGTAACACAATACATTTGTTAACATTCCATATATTCGACCACCTGATTTATCAAGCAAAGGAACACTTGTAGCCTGAACCAATGCAATTCTTCAACACACCAATTCCCATGTCATTTATAGTATGATCCTGCAATAGAGGAGGCTGCGGTTTCAGGACCGCATTTCTAGGACCCTAGTTTTTCGTTACACTGCCTTCGGGACGAGAGTTTATTTTTCCTTGGGTGGCGAATGAATCTCTTTATTCAATTAAGAGTAATTCATGAAAACATCATAAAACACAACACGTTCCTAACCTAAATCCTAAACATAACCTTATATAAAAATACCTAAACTAACCCTAACGCAAACCCTAAACTTAACCATCTCTAATACATAAACTTGGTATTAGTATTAGTAACGTTACTTAGTGTACAAACCCTAAACGTACTCGGTCACCTAATGCGATAAATTAAGGTAAGATATCTATGTTTTGCATAGCTCTATGCATATATGTAGTTTCCATTGTGTAGAGTATACTGCATAACAGACCGAATGCAATACAAAACCAAAGTACTGTCAGTTCTACATTGAAGTAGTCTACGCAGATACCTGCTGTAGAATTGACCACATTTATTTTTGCACTGTGTACTCATTCATTGTATACTGATACTTTGTATTGTATATACTGGCCTATATACAATACAAAATAAGATACCGTCAGAGTAGTTCTATGTAGAGCCCAGCAGCAACAAAACGATAGAAGATGAACTGCTAGTTGCTAGTCCTTTGGTAACATGCAAGCGGTTCCTCTGTTACAGCTGAAGAGATTTTGCTCAAGCCCCCAACCACTAAGAAACCCAAGCCGGAAAAGCAGCGCACCCGAAAGGACAAAGCCCAGCACAGCTTCAGCCATCCGCTGGTGGCCTCCACCTTAAAGGTGAACATGAAACTGTGTAAACACTGCTGGCGCTTTAGCCCAGAGACTATGTGTTTACTTACCTACTTCATAATGCACTCAAGTTGTTGATAAATGCATCACACCACACGTTCACTTACGGTAACCGATCACGAAGACAATGTGAAATGGTTTCTAGAGTGCATCTTAGTTCTTCATTTACGAACAGCGGTTTTTTTTTTAATGCATTGAAAGAAACCTGTATCTTAGAGTTTTTATTCTGCTCTATACTTACGCCAGAGCCACAGTGGAAATGTCACATCCATTGACTTCAGCAGCAATGGGAAGTACCTGGCCTCCTGTGCTGATGACCGCACCGTCCGGATATGGAGCGTTAAGGACTTCATGGATCGTGAACACAAGTGTTTGCGGGCCAACGTGGACCTGGACACCGCCACCTTGGTCAGCTTTAGTCCAGACTCAAGGTACTCTGTACACCAACAAAACACCTGTTGTTATTGTTGCTGGAGTTGTTGTTTGTGGAGCTCACTGGGCTGTGGGCTTATTGATATGTGTATATGGAGCTTAAAGTCCCAGGTAACCTAAACACATGATTGGATTCTAACTAGGTTAATATGAGTCATCTTGGTATCTAGTATGCATGGTGAAAATATTATAAAAAATGTATTGGTCAATCTATTGGTCTATCTATCTACAATCTTGAGCATTTTGTCCTACTCTTGCTATGGAGGCAAATTGGGTAGGGTTATTTTGGTTAATGATGTCATCACTCCGTACCCGACAGATGGCGCTACCACAAGGCTAGCCAATCACAAGACTTTACATGTCCCATGTTCCACACCTGTGCAATGGGGAAATAGACGAGAGACTATTCCGATATCTGTTTTTCCCTGCATCACACAACTTTAAACAAAATGACTAGAGACCTGATAAAATTTGAAGAACGCATAAACAGGTTGCTGAATTATTTTCCTACATGGTAGTGTTTCTAATAATACACATGATATAAACACATCCTTCTGTGCTTATGCACACAGTGGAAATGGGAATATTGCTCTTTACTTTACTAAACAAGCTCATTATCATGTTACCGCCTCGCCCAGTCATTCCTGAGAGAAATTATGATGAGCAAAGTGACTGATTTGGAGCAGCATTTAAGTAAATTATAACAAATGTATATACATTTCAATCAAACTTCACTATACTAAATATCAACATCAACTTCAAATATATGGATACATTTTATGATTTTATTATATGTTACCTAGTACTTTAATGTTGCACTTTATTATTCCATTAATGATCAGAATAATAATGCTAATTGGAAGGACATTTGTCATGAAATTGATGCAAGAATATCAAATAAACCTTTAGATCAATTAGATCATTTATGGTTATTTTATTTTGGCATCTTTTGTCATTGGACTTATCTGTAAAATCTTTCTTTCATTAACTGGGAACGCCACCAAACAGCAGAGCTGCTTGGATTCTACAAACACCTTTTAAACACCCACCAAATTATTCACAGCAGCATAGGCACTACAATATGAGTACTGACTTCTTTGTCTCCTTGTAGGGCCTTCATTACATGGCTATCCAATGCAGATACCATTCGAATATTCAAGATGATCAAGAAGGAGGATGGCACGTTCACTTTCAAAGCCGCTCCTGAGGACTTTCCACAGAAACACAAGGCCCCTATTCTCAATATCGGCATTGCAGAGACGGGTATTACACTTTAAACAGTGTGTGTGTGTGTGTGTGTGTGTGTGTGTGTGTGTGTGTGTGTGTGTGTGTGTGTGTGTGTGTGTGTGTGTG
>JAOPJO010000139.1:1229600-1239709 GCA_027123675.1 Molva macrophthalma | reverse complement strand
GTGTGTGTGTGTGTGTGTGTGTGTGTGTGTGTGTGTGTGTGTGTGTGTGTGTGTGTGTGTGTGTGAGTGTGTGTCTGCGCGCGCGTGTGTATGTGTGTGTGTGTGTGTGTGTGTGTGTGTGTATGTTTGTGTGTGTGTGTGTGTGTGTGTGTTTGATTGAGTTTGCCTATATTTAATTTACTACCGTCTTCTATGTGAATGCCTGCTTAATAAAACATGAGATATGTAGGGCCATTGTTGTTAGATTTTCTGTAATTGTTTTGCATTTTGGTCGAAGTTGAACGCTACGTTGAATAAAGCTAACATGCACTGTCTCTGTAGTCCCTCTTTAAAATAAAATCCATCACACTCGTTTCAATACAATATACAATCGTCATCGAAGGCGATAGTGACTACGTGACGGCTCACCTGGTCTGCAGCCGTCATGTTTTAGACAGACATGAATATACGCTGTTTTCTGAGTGGAAAACGTTCGATCAAAGTGCATTAAACTTGCTATTCTTAGAATACCTATGTCTCTGTTTTGTATATCCACTCATTGACAAGACAGTTGGTTGAATACACGAGTCTGCAAGACGTTTATAGAAGAGCCTATTGGTTTGGGATTCCTTTTCAAGTTACAGGATTCACAGGGTTAAAAAAAACAAAAAAACATGATTTACGTCAGCAATTACGATGTCACCGAAAAGTTACATGAACCTTTTTCTGCACATTTTCAGAAAAGGTTGGAAGGTCTAATCATTTAAATGACATTAAACCCTGTAAATCTCACTAATTATAACCGGTTTACCGACATATAGGCTACTATGTGTCATGTAAGGATCTTTAGTAGCCCACTACATCTTTCAACTTCGAATGGATTTTGGTTGTTGTCTAAAGGCCTACTTGTTACATAAATAAAGTTAAATCTGAATCCAGTTTTGAACCCTTCCCCCTTTCTCACATTACCTTACATGTGAAGTGGTCTCTGCACTATTCAACAATGGGTGATCTAATAGCTTATATAAAAACAAACATTAGGGCTACCTACACAACATTTATTAAGCGGTTATAAGGCTATGAATAGCCGATGTTGGCATATGCGTAACAGATGAATAACAGCAACGTGGCGAGAATGAGTCCGTGTGCATATGTTTCTAAGAGCATTTAAATTCCGAACAGCACAGAACCGTACTCTCACACACATGTAAATAAACGCCGACTATAAAAGTAGTTCTACACACAACTTAGATACAATTGTAAAAAAAAAAGAATCTTCGCATTTGAATTTAATATATATTTAGGCCCATACTATCTATTAGACGCCAATAGGCAATATATTGTCATTTCTTAGGATGTTATGCTTTATGTTATTTTCATTGGAAAATAAATAATAATGTAGGCCTATATATATGCCTATGTGTTAACTGCACACCTCTAGAAAATGTAGATATATAATATATAGTATATAAAAAAGCTCGAATTGAATTAAGGTCTGGACGTTGTTTTGAGTTGTTGCTTTGTTAGGGTTATTTGTAGCATGTTCGGTACGTCACATTTTGAGATGAGGGATTTTGTAAAAACAACAATTGAACATTGACAGAAACTTGATTTTGAACAAAGAAAATACACGTAATAAATCAGTTGAACTCTCAATTCTCAGCTGCAATTGTATAATAAATAAATGTAGGCATATAGCCTAAATTTGTTTGTTTGTGTGTGTGTGTGTGTGTGTGTGTGTGTGTGTGTGTGTGTGAGCAAATACAACTTTTTTTTATTCATACAATTTGATACATATGGACATGAATGTCATATTATTATAAGTTATAAATCCTGGTTTAAGAAATATGGCTACCCCAATCTTATGAAAAATGTCATGCTAGGCTAGGACGTGTACCCCTCTATCTGTAGATGGTATTGGTAAGTAAAAAACATTAAGAAACCTTTTAAAAATTGTTTAGAATGTCCATTATGTAGTTACTGTTCACCTGGCCTGAGAGAGCAACTGTGAATACATCTGTTCTACCATAGGTTTATGTGCAAGAGTCACCTAATGGACAGTGTTTGCAATGTGCTCCTTCCTCCTTCCTCAGGGAAGTTCATCATGAGTGCCTCCTCAGACACCACCATCCATATCTGGGACTTGAAAGGGGAAATCTTGGCCTCCATCAGCACTAACCAGATTAACAACTCATATGCTGCCATCTCCCCGTGTGGCAGGTATGGCCAACAGTCTTCCGGAGTGGAACCTTGATTTCACATTTAATTTCATTGCGTTGTCTCAATGATCTCAGTGTATGTCTGAAGACCGGATGTGAGCAGCAGGAGTAAAAGCTCAAACAATGAAAAGTATCTTTTTGAAATGATTTCAATAGGTTTGTTGCATCCTGCGGCTTCACCCCTGATGTGAAGGTATGGGAGGTGTGCTTTGGGAAGAGCGGGGAGTTTAGAGAGGTGACGCGCGCCTTCGACCTGAAGGGCCACTCTGCAGGTGTTCACTCCTTCGCCTTCTCCAACGACTCCACCAGGTAAGGCCTGTCTTCAGTGCTTCCATAGGGCACTCTTCCCCCCCCCCCCCTCCCCCCACCCTATGCTTCCATAGGGCACTCCCAACCTAAGCACAGGCACATTCCCAGAGCTGGCCAATAAAGCAAAGTCTGTAAATGTGTTTTTTATCATTATGTTTTATTCATAACCTGAACAGCTCTTCTCACTGAGCATTTCACTCACAAATAGCCCACGGGTGGCTATGCCATTTCTAACAAATTACACAAATAACGGTGCTTAATTCTTGTTCACCAACTTGGGCAATGTTGTGAGGGTGGCTGGTGAATTCATCAATTTCAATCAACAAGTCATGAGGAAGGAAGTCAGTATTTGGGAATCCTGACATCCCTCGGTATGAGGAAGTAGCTCTTTCTTCAAACAGGCCCAAGGTTGAGATCACCAAGAGCACAAAGAGCAATAGAGATAAGTTCTCCTTCATACCCTGTGCAATACATTTGCATAATTGGCACAATAAGTAGAATCTTGCACCTTATGTTGCACTTTCTATTTCACATTTGGCCCTTTGTCTGTCACCGTTCGGCTCCTACCAATCGAATCTTTCTATCTTTTTGTGCTTTATATCCTTTATGTATCCCTTTGTATTCATCATTTATTTTTAAAGTCCATCATGCCCTGTTGCAAAGTGGGATTCCCTTGCGGTACAATAAAATAGGAACTTTGTGTCTCGACACCAGGATGGTGAGCGTGTCCAAGGACGGCACATGGAAGCTGTGGAACACAGACGTGGAGTACAAGAAGCAGCAGGACCCCTACCTGCTGCGGACCGTGAACTGCAGCTCCTCAGAAGGCAGCCTTGTGGCGCTGTCACCCGACGGCCGCGTGGTAGCCATCAGCGACGGCTGTGATGTCACCATGTTCGACGCGACGACCGGCCAGCTGGAGGAAGAGCTCCACGGCGTGCACGGCGGTGAAATAACGGGCTTGCGCTTCGACATCAACGGTCGCTTCCTGGTGTGCAGCGGGGACAAGGCCATCCGTGTTTTCCACAATGCGCCGGGCTACCGTGCGGCCATCAAGGACATGCAGGAAATGCTGAGGAAAGCTCAGAACGAGGCCATGAAGCAGAGACTGCAACAGCAGATCAAGGATGCGCAAAGTGCTCTAGACACCGTGTTGGCAACTCCAACAGACTAAGGAAATGATTCTCTTTTCTTTATTGTCCCACATGTTCACCTCTTGCAACACAAATCTCTCGGTGGCTGCCTCACCTTTTACTAAATGGCCTGCATTTGACCGAATGCCATTTGTGTGAAGTTTTAATAAAGTTGTGTTTTTATGAAACTTAGCTTTTTGCAGTTATATTTAGGCTAATATCCCTGCCAGACTCAATGAAACATAATGTCAGTAAAAGAGAAAATGTTACAGCGGATGCCAACCTACAGACGTTATCTGCCATGCATTATGAGACCTCATCTGGTGACTTTTTGTAAATGCAAGCGAAAATGTAGTTGCACTGTACTTAAGGTGAGTAGGAATCTCTCGCGAGATTTGGAGTTGGAACAGCTGAAGTCAAAGACGCGTTTGCGTGTAGGAGTCTCAAGCTTAGACACAAATATATCCTTAAATATGTCTGGACGCTCTGTACGAGCTGAGACCCGAAGCCGTGCTAAAGATGATTTCAAAAAGGTGATGGCCGCAATTGAAAGAGTCCGAAGATGGTAGGTACAACTACATTTTCAGAGGGATATCCTGCCCAAAGTAGCTTTCACCGAATGACAGTGATGGGCGCGTTACACAACCAATGAGAACTGTAGTCTTTCTATTAGCAGGGTTAACGTTATAGCACTTAATTACTTTACTTAATTTGGCATGGATATTTTAACATCTAAGGAGCAACGTGACGAAGACAATCGTTTCCCAACTTTGATCATTTGCCAACGCAACGGCCTTGATTCCGATAGACAAAACTTGTTCAAGTCAAATGAAAACTAAGGGAACGAAGACACATCACGCCTTTGCCCCATTTGAAACGGTCAATAGACTGCAGCTACATTATGTGGGCGATATGACAGGATGTTGGGAAGGTGGGATGGAAAGGGGCTATCGGAAGCTGTGTGTGTACTACACTGCTAAATCGGAAGAACTATTTCTACATATTAAAAAAGTATTCATCAATGATCTAGGCCTTCCTACTCAACTAGTATAGTCTTGCGTCTTATCTCCTTATCACGACTAATACGTTAGTAGTCTAAATGAGAGCCATTCAATAATTGGCTAAGTTATAATAAAGAAAATCGAATATATACAAAATAAAAAATTCGTTTTTAATATATATCAGCATCCCGCATTATAGACTCATCAATCATAGACAACTATATGACTTATATGTGTTACTTGATGTAAATATTTGAACTACTTATATTAACTACTTTAGCTACCCATTGTGAAATCCTGTTCAGCTTATTTTTAGGAGATTTATGGAAATGGTAAATTGTGGTCATTGAATCGAAGTCCATTGAATGCAAAAGGAATTAGCCAGCCAGGCTTGTTTATAGACCACTTAGCATATCAGACCAAATATGCCCCTAAGTATATCCAAACATTATAACATAATAACTATGTATTAATGAAAGTGTATTGTGGGGGCCTTCTACTGAGGCATAGATTTCAGTATTGCATTTAAATAACATAATAATGACGTAAATATGTTTTGAATTGTCATATCTTGAAGATGTTTCTCTGGTTAGCATAAAAAGGGGTATTTTTTGATTAAACTAGGTTAAAGTAATCAGATTTTGTTTTAAAATTGTTTTGTTATAGGGAGAAGAAGTGGGTCACCGTTGGCGATACATCTCTGAAAATCTTTAAATGGGTTCCTGTGGTGGACACTAAAGAGGTAGCATCAATCAGTCCCTTTATTTTATTAGTAATTCTTAGTTCTTAAGATGATGACCTTGTTGTATTATCTGCTCTCCTTGGCCTGAATGCAGAAAGACAAGAACATTTTGGGCAGAGGGGTCCGGGATCTGAACTGCTATACTGATGGCCCAGCATCAGAGAACACAAACCCAGCTCTGCTCGATTTTCAAGGTAGGTCTAATGGTTCTCATTATGGGATTTCTCTTAACGCCTAATTCTCTGTTCACTATGGTGGTGAGCTGCTCTACATAGTTGTCCAAAGGAAATCAGTCTTTGTTATTTAAGTTATTTATTCAATAAGTAATTCTTTTTGTCATGCCATCAATCAATGAAGTCATACTTTATACCTACCTTGTACTTGTATGCTGAACTATACCATCATTAATTTAAGATTCTCAAAGAGAATTTTACAAGTCACAGATCATGATCATAGTGACATTCATGACCTGCCTCCCCTCTGCAGATGAGACGAGTAACCAGAGCTCTCTGTCGGACGCCTACCAGCCCAAGGTGGACAGCAGCAGCAACTCTGTCAGCCCACAGCCCAGCGAGCCCCTCAGCCCTGCCAACATAGGAGACTTCCACGCTGACAGCTCCCAGCCCCCGATGCTAGGACACGAGGCCTCAGAGGGTGAGAGATTGGGTTTGACCCATTACCTCCAGGCCCTGTGTAACCGATAGTGAGCTTGTACTGATGCTAGCTGAGTACTTCTCGTAGCTTCCTCTCAAGTTAGCCACCAAGGGACTTGAATTCAGGTCTTCTTTCCTTCCATCAGCACCAGTAGCCCACTCGACCATAGTAGGATAAGACAAGCCAATTCCTACAGTCAAGCAGGTGTATTCTTTGTGCTTTGTGTTTCTTCTCTGATGCAACTTGAGCTCATTGCAATGTTACATTTGCATAGATTTTACTTCCTGATTTCCTTCTAAATGTGTGGATCCAGGCTGCAGCGTTTACATAGCAATTATGTTACAACTGGCGTTCCCATGTGCATGTAAACTCACTGACTGATAGAAAGCAGTAGATCTTGAAATGTTGAGCTTGTGTTTAACGCGATAATCATTGATGTCCACTTACATTTTGTCATTTAGTATTTGGATCTTGTCATTTTGTACTTACAGATCTATTTAATTGTAGTACACCCAGCATGTGATGTTCCATAACATGCATATGAAAGAGTTGTTATGCACTAAATTACAATACTTAGGTAATGGATGTGCGTAGTGCTATCCAGATCCTCCTGCGTAAACGTGTATAATTCTGCTTTGATATTTTCAGACTCGTCGCTGGCTTGTGAACTTGCAGATGAACCTCCAACATTAATCAAAGAAGACCTGTTGCCTATCGCAGCACAGGTAAAAAACACATATTTAAACATGTACTGCTCCATATGTGCCACTGCACTCTGTATGATCCATAGGTAAACTACATAGGTAAATTACTACTATTCAACTACTTTCTAATGTCATATCAGCTGTTTGAAATAACCCAACATACTCATGCATGTTATGGGCTAACAGCCTGCCTGTGGTTAAGTTGTCCAATGTTTAACTTGAACCGTGTCACATGATGTGGCATAGTGCAGGTTTAAGAGTGTTGTGATAATACAACGGGACCCCTACTGTTCTTGTTTATTACCTCAAAAGGATGACGAGGATTCATCTGGTGCTCCACCACTGAAAAAGGTCTGCACTGAACAGAACTCCATTTTGACCATCTCTACAATGAGATAATAAAGGTCCTGCTGATATCACTGTTGCATTAAGTCACTGGATTCTGCATTTTAACTCTGGAAAAATGATTATGTTTTTGTTTGTTTTGATTGTAGTTTGATTTATATGATTATAAGTATGAACATTGTACAGATTACTTTGATAAGCAAACATGCTCTTGATATTGGTTCAGTTGCTCTCAATTTGTTCAACTTGCAACAGTAGTGCCATTCAGATGGCCTCTGTACAATCCAGTTAGTCTCTTGCTGTAATTTATACTTTCATAGCATTTTGTTGTAGTCCAGACTAATGGTATAAAATGTCCTGAGCATGTGGGTAACACTCTACAAATGTAATAGAATTATATTTTTCCAGAGGGTGGTACTATACAAATGTCTACTTTTACAAACCAGCATTTGGATGTAGGACTTTCCTTTTTTTATTCTATGCAAATACATTCAAATTAAATTAAATCTGACTTTTATATTAAATTAAAGGTGAATTTTACTGAAAAAATGTGTCATTGACTTTTATATACATCTTACTCAGCAGCCAAATTAATGACGGATATTCAAATGATTAATGAGAACATGAATGAGATGTCAGCAGTCAGTCACAGGGCGCTGAGTCAGTGCAGAGAAGGTAGTGGAAGCCCAGCTCCACCATTTTATGTTAGCTATTTTCTTCACGCACTGACAGCAAGAGAGATGCCTGATATCCTATATACATGCATAGAGATATATACATAGCTGTCCGATGGAGGGAGCCAGAGTGGGTTCCGTTTGCTGTTACTACCGCGATGTGCCGAAGAAGCAGAAACTAGTACCCGGAAGGTAACGACGGTGGTCATGCGCATGAGTACGCACGTGTTCTCCCTCACTACTCAACAACATTCTCTCCTGGTGCCCACAGATATGAATGTTGAGATGGGAGAAATATCAGAAAAAGAAAAAGTGCGTCCTAAAGTAACGGATGCGAAAGGAATCCTTCAACAGAACCGAGAGTTCCTTGATTTTTTTTGGGACATTGCTAAACCTGAACAAGATATACGACTAGGCGCAATAGAAAATCTTATACAATATCTGAAAAAGAGTGAGAAGGTAAGGGATACTTTAAGGATTTCTTCATAAAAAATAACCCTATTACGTTTACATTAGCGAATCTGAAATATTGAGTTCTATTAGCTCGCATTTTTTTATATTAAAGCCTAACTTGACAGTAAGTTAATCATGTCAGAAGTTGCATTGCGTTCCTAAAAAAAAAATATATATAAATTTACATTTTGAAGGCTACATTGAATTGCTGCTTATTTAGGACTCAATCCAGATTTCTAAATGTTTCATTACATTTGTCAAAATGTTTTTCTCAACTTGAATGTGTGCTTCTGTATTTGCCAAGACATGCCACATGAGTGTCTTCCACCTTCTCTGTGCTCTAGCCAGATGAGTTGGAGTACTCCCTGAAGAGACTTGTGGACGGTCTGTCACACACCAGAGAGGTAGCCCGACCTGGGTTCAGCCTGGCTCTTGGACAGGTATGTAGAAGTAATTTGGGATGATTAGCATACTACACCACAGGGTCACTTGCTGGGTTCACGTAGAGATGCCATTCAAAACTGAGGTAGAATATAAACTTGATACTTGACCTACTTTTGGGTCGGATTAAGAATATATGCCTATGATCATTGACGCAGGTAAAACATAACGTTTGCATTCTACCTCACTGTTTTGAATGGGGTCTGTCTGTGTATATATAGGAAATGAAATTAAATGAACCATGCACATTAAAATACATAAAGGATGTGTTTGTATTCTCAGCTGCTGATGGCATTTGGGGACATTCCACTGCAGAGCATCCTGGACAGAATTAAACAGAAGCACAACTTGCAGATCACCAAAAAGGTACACATTGTGATTCTCCTCCACAAGTTCTTAAAACAAGATGTATGTTTTGCACGTCATCAAAACAACCATGGCTGTTTTTCAGAAACTTGTCCGAAATGCTCTGTTTGGCAACTTCTTTGGAGTTCTGGCCCTCTCTCAGTCCAACCGCCTCTCAAAGGTAGGTCTCTTTTTATATGTTTATTTCAAAATAATTCATTATGTGAATGTTCCCTCTCAGCTCTGCTGTCAGCGGTCACTCACAGACCTGCATGTTTCATGTCTGACATGTTTTCATACGTTACGTACGCAGTTTGAATCCAAAACCCATGGTGATTTTTTGGAAACCAAACACCCTTGTTTGAGCTAGCCCACTGTCAAAATGTTTTAAATGCATTGTTCTGTCCGACTTCTGGTAGACACTTTTTTAATGTAGTATATTGCTGCGGCTTTCGCTATCTCCACTCGCTAAATCAGAAGGGGGGTGTAGCCATAGCGTTTGATTGACGTTACCTGGTAACCCAAAACTGCCACTAGCAATTAACTGATGCAATACCATGTGTTAATTTGAGTCCACATTTACATCTTATCCATTTTTTTTTTTTACTTTGTGCATATACATTGAGATTTGAACCCGGATCAATCCATAGCACTACAATGTTATCTACTACACCACTTTTCTTCTAAAATAGTTTGTTTTATTTATTTATTTATGTAGTTATTAGTAACATTTATATCTGGAGATAAATCTTTCCCATTTGCGTACTTTCGCCTGTGTCTCAGGAACCCCGAGTGGTGCTGGGATGTGTCAAGCTTCTCCAGACCCTCTCTCAGCACAAAGATCACCTGAAGGACCTGCCTACTAAGACCATGATGGACATCCTCTCCGATGTGAGTCAAACCAAACCAGTCCTCGCCATTTTTTCACTGACCTGAAAGGCACCAGGTTCTCCTTAGTTCCACTATTTCTCAAATAGAAAGTGAGGAACTCATTTGATTGGGGCAGTGTTGTTTTCAGATAATGTGTCACTCGTATAACGTGTGTGTGTGTGTGTGTGTGTGTGTGTGTGTGTGTGTGTGTGTGTGTGTGTGTGTGTGTGTGTGTGTGTG
>JAOPJO010000139.1:1209542-1225657 GCA_027123675.1 Molva macrophthalma | reverse complement strand
CTCTCTCTCTCTCTCTCTCTCTCTCTCTCTCTCTCTCTCTCTCTCTCTCTCTCTCTCTCTCTCTCTCTCCCCCCCCCCCACTCCTCCAGAAACCAGGCCGCTTCCAGCTGGCCCCCGAGATGGAGACGTACGTGACGAACTTCCTTCAGGGCTCCCAGGACCCCGACAAGCAGCTGGCGGTGGTGGTGGGCTTCTCCAAGATCACCAACTGGGGGAACCCGGTGGTGTCGTCGTCATGGAGGGTGGTGCAGCACCTGGGCGCCGCGGCCCTGCAGCGCTACGTGGACTGGCTGAAGAGCTCCTTCCTGCAGCCCCAGCTGGACAGCAGCCTGGAGTTCAGCACGCGCAAGCAGAAGAGCACCGAGGCCGACAAGACGCAGTGAGTGGCCCTCTGTGTATCACTGTTGATGCAGTATGCAAAGCCACTTCTCATTAAAGTAGGACCAAAGCTGAATATTATTTGAATACATAAATCTGATTTTTATAATGTCTTTATTTATGCTCTTATTCTATGCTAAATGCCTATCATGGAAATGTTACCGTTTGTGTGTGGGGCGGAAATGTACATGGATAAAACGGAACCGTTCTTACCTCCCAGAATGGAAAACAAAAACATGCGGCTGAGGAAGTGGCTGGTAGCCCGTCTCATCTCCCTCATAGAGAACCAGAGTGTGAAGAAGGACGAGGACCTGGTCATGGATGTAGCAAGGTGAGATGAGCCGCTTGGTTTTTCCCGCCGTACGCAATGACACATAAACCAGGGGTTCCCAACCTTTGACTTGAGGTGTAACACTAAATTGTCATCAAAGCATTTCACGGACCACCTCATATAAAAAGGGTAAACAAGATAAGAGATAGATAAATACACATGCAGTGGCTGAGCGGAGGGCCAACGTCTGCTTTATAAACTGTTATTACTGCAGGACGGTCATGGCCAGTGGGAAACAGTGGAAAGAGAAAGTCAGCAACTCTGCTTCTGCTCTGTGTGTTCATTTAGCACAAATGAACAGAAAACATAAATGGGAAACATTACAATGGAAAACATATGATGGAATGCACTAAGTGATACTATTTTTGAAATAATAACAAGCCATGATACAATATTTAATCAACAATATTTATAATTTATTTATAATCAATCATTTATATTTTTGGGACTATTTTATATTTCTTTCTATTGTAAATGTGTCTATTTCAAAAATAAAATCCCTATTTCAAGAATAGACTTAGACTTTGGTCACCTGGTCAGTCTGAAAACCTCTCACTTCTGGACGCAATAGTTGTGTTCTCTCTTGTGATTGGTAGGCAATCGCGAGGCTTATGAGTAGTTTAGCAGATGTCATGGAAATACGTAAAACGTTAAGACAAAGTAAATACTCTCAGCAATTAAGGTAGAACAATAACATGTATTGGTTGTAAAATAATTCAATAATCTCATTACATGAATATATGTGATATGGTTTGGCCATAATTACTAAACATGGGTGGAAATGGGAGTCGAACCGAGTGGAACCTTACTGCCCAGCTCCACAGCTGTGGAGGAGTTGTGACGGAGAGCCTTTCCTTTGGCAGGTTTGTGTTCTTCCATGCGTTCTTCGTGGCTAAGAAGGCGACTCCAGACGTCCCAGAGACTGAGGCCAAGCTCTCTGTGCCGCTAGATGAAAGTACAAGAGCATCCCTCGTCAGCGGCTTCTTTGGGTAGGAATTTACACGTTTCTCCTGACCTCGATAGTTCATGGAGCTAATGTGCTGGTTGATTGTTGATGTCATTTTATCCTAATATGGGATGAATATTAGCAATGTGAATTAATTGGCGATGTGGGTTTTGTTAGTTGAATGACATCAGGAGTTTCTTCGTTTTGCAATGCCTTGCTTGAGCGGTCATACAAATGTGCATTATCTCTTGCAACCTCAGCAAGTCTTGCTTCGAACCGGTTCATCTTTAGATAAGACGTTTTGTTGAGCAATGAAAGGAAAAAATAATAATGTAATACATTATAGAATACGGCTGTAACATTCGGAAAATGAATGTGTTATATAAAGTCAATCTCATCATTTATTCAAATGATAACGAGTTATTGGAGTAAACAGTACATCTACATATTGGAAAAAAAAGTGCATCTAATAATATTTGGATACGTCACTGTAATGTTTTAATTTTATGACATTTTTCTATGTTTTCCGCAAATTATGCTTAGATTGTACCATTCTGTACCGTTGGATTCACCATCTAGTTTTTAATCACTATTGCACACCAACCGGCTCCTGTGCGTCCCTACATCACTAACAACTGGTGCGCCCTGCTGTCCAGGCTCCTGCACACCATGCACCACCTACCGCTGCTCGGGGAGGCCGCGGAGCCCACCCCCTCCGGGCCCCAGCGCCGGGTGCAGGGGGTCACCGCCGACGGCACCATGTGGATCCACTGCCTGGTGCGGTACGCCGACGCTCTGCTCAACCAGCCCAAGTGCATCAAGAGCGCCCTGCCCTTCAGCCCGGAGCAGAGGCAGGCCTGGGACAGGTACAGAACCAATGCAATGCAGGCCAGGGTATCTCAGGGTATGTCTGATTGAGGCAAAGCACCTCAGAGACCTGATAGGCAGCATAACACGTTTACGAACAACACAGAGCAATACCGACGATACGGGCGAATACAACAAGGAGGAAGGAAAAAAAAGGAAAAAAAAAAACGTGTCAGGAAGAATACGGAACCTGCTCTGGATTTGCGCTTTTTAAGGGGAGGTAAATTAGCTTCCAGTTTGCATGAAGCAGGCCCACCCCCAAAGGCTTCTCGGCGCAGAGCATCGGTGTCATGTCATCAGTGTCATGTAGGGCTGCCCCGAATACATCATGTCGAGCTTTGAATATTAGTTAGGTTTTCCAAACAAAGATTTGAATATTCGGGCGGGGGAAAAGATGCGAAAACCCTCACTTATTTATTCCCTCCCCGAAGTGTTTTGTGCTGGTTATGGGCTACTTGGTTTTAATAATATCTTCAATGGGGGTATTAGTAAAAAATGAATTGCGCTCCACCAAGTCTATTATTCAGTCGAGCCATAACAGTTGAACTTGATTGGTGTGCGTTCCTTATCGGGACTGTGAGTTAACATGTGTTCCAACTTGAGTGTTTTGTGCATTGCTCCACCTCCCAGTATGAACATCTCCGTGGCTTCTCTGATGAAGAAGGCCAAGAAGGAAACCAGTCCGGAGAATCACTCCTTCCAGCAGCTGCTGATGTTGGTCGGCATCCACCTCTTCAAGGTAGGGCTTCATGCTCCCTGCCTGCTGCCCCATAGACTGGGGAAGAGGTAGTGACATAGCGTCCTTGACGACACCCATTGGTTTACACACAACCATTTTGAGGGTGTAGATATGCCTTCTATCGGGCGACGCCATTGTTTGAGATCCATATTTGGCACTTGGCAGTCTATGGCCAAAACTCGTTAACATTCAACCCTTTATAATTGTTTTATTAAATGAAACGGTCAAACGGGACCCCTCAAAAAAGATCACGCAGAGATGATCTAGCCACTGAGATCCTTACCAAATTAGGGAAGCAGTTATTGGCTTGGTATTACGACAATGACATCACGTTTTTTCCCGTTAACTTAGAATGGTGGTGGGTCACTCTGCATCCAGCCATGCATACCGCCTGAAGGCCGGAACTAGATGTTAGTGTCTCCCGCCTGGGCTTCACAAACAGGCGGCCATGGCTGACGCTCCAGTGGCATGCATGGTTAGGGGAGGGAAGGATAGGATTGTTTTCAGTAGTATAACCACTGACTCCTCCAATCAGACAAGGCAGACATCTAGACGACAAAGGTTATGGGGTAAAGCTCAATTCCAAGACTTGGAGCTGTTAGTGGGCTGACAATTGGGGCAGTAACGCCATTGATAAGTCATCACTAGGATGCATGTGTTTCATTGTGATGAACATTGACGCACAGTTGAAACAGTGAATTTCAGGTGGTCAGTGTTTAGCAAGAGACGAGGACATGAGTTATGTGTTGTTTCTGCAGAGCCAGGAGGAGTTGGTGGACATAATGCAGGACATCCAGAGCTGCATTAAGAAAGCCCAGGAAAAGAAGAAAAAGAGGAAGAGTCAAGGTAAACGAACGGACACATGCACGTTTACATGTTATTACCGTTATTAGTCGAGTCTTCCTTTTTTTTCTGGTTTGGATTCTGCATCAGCAACGCCACTTCTACTACTTTCATGTTTGTTACAAATACTCATTGTCTGTGCTGAGTTCATAATGCTGAGATGCTCATCTATTTTATAACTATTTAATTACCGCTATTATGATAACCAGTAATACATAACATTTTACATTTGCATTACATGTAAAATAAAAATTGTAAAGCATTATATGAACACACACACACACACACACACACTGTATGTATGTGTGTGTACCGTTTATATAACTATCTCTCTCTGTACACCCCCCGTTCACAGCTAAAGAGGAGGTGGAGCCCCACTGGGCAGAGGTGGTGGTGGACATTCTGTTGTCTCTGCTGTCCCAACCCAGCCGCCACATCAGACAGGTCTGCAAGACCGTCTTCGCCTCCATCTGCCCCCACATCACCGCCACAGCCCTCACCACCATCTTGGATGTAAGTGTGGAACACATCCAAAGGTCACAATGTAATGGAGTTTGCAAGTTGTCTTGGTCTTTAAAGGTGCTGTAGGTGAGATTTAAGAGCTGTAATTTGAGTGTAATGTCTTTAGAAATAGCATGGCCATCCATCAGCTATTAGTGAGTGAAATGCTGTGTGTCAGAATATCTGGTTGGATTGACTGCTCCTACCTCCAGTAGATGCACATAGTTTAGTGATGTGACCATACAGACCCCTACCTGTCGAACAAACATTACACACCTTTACATGTACTGCTGTCTCATTGAGGATCCTTGACGGAACAAATATTGACAATACCATTCATCTCCCGCAGTAATTTGTGTTCATGGAGTTGAAATAAATGGTTAAACATTTATTTTTTATTGGTTTCACAAATGAAAATGCATGACCATGACAATCGTTTAGTATTATTTACTGTAATTTGATATGAGATGCAGGTGCATATTGCTCCCCAGCTGTAGGCCCAGCACCTGGATGTAATTGGGTGTGCGTGTATCTCCTCCCACACAGGTGCTGGACACCGATAAGGATGGGGAGGAAAGTGCTTTGGTTGTCACCAACCAGGATCCAACGAAGCAGGAGGGTGAAGACCAGGAGATGAATGACGTTGAGGTGAGTAATCTGTTAAAGGGACTGCTTGCTATTCATCATAGGGCTGCCCTCATATTGATGTTATTCATTCCTATAGCTAGGTTAGTTGCACGGTGGCTGTCGTCCCAATATTCCCTTACTATTGTCTTTGTAACTATTGTCTGTGTAGCGCACTAACTAAATCACCCGACACTGTTGTTGGAACAAGCCAAGCAATGGCTTTCTTTTTTAAAGGGTCCGGCTGGCATCATTCTATTGTTTCATGTGTTCATGGTCACAACAAGGGCCAATCTGTTCCTCCTGCTGATAGAGTGGGAGTTGGTCTAAATCAGACTTTTATAAATGAGGAGAACCGGTGCATAGCTGAGGCGTATGGTAGAGCTAGAGGATTATTTTAGTTTTTATGTTTTAAACTCAAGATCGGTGCTTTAAGTGCGATTATGAAGGCTGAGTTCATTAGTACTCATATTGTGACTCTGTAAGAGCAAGTACCCAAAAGTGTGTGTTGCTCATACTCATACAACTTATTTCAGGTCAACAGTGATGTAGTGGCTTACATACTATATGGATTGATGCTGGTTATCCTCGAAACAAATATACAAAGATATTTAACATAGGATAAGGCGTAAATATGGACTGAAATTGCCCTCTATGGGTTAAACACATGATATTGTATGACTAACCTGTTCCACAAGGTTTTGGGTAACTAGGTCACGTCAATCAAACATTCTGGCTACTTCCCCGCCCAAATCTGATTGCAGCGAGTGTATACAGCAAACGTGTGAATAGCATAAAGCCCCGCCCCTACAATGTCAATCAGACTTCAGGAAGAAGGCATTTGTAAAATGTTGATTGTGGGTGGGGACTAGCTCAAACAGGTATTTGTTTTTCCTTATAAAGACCGGTGCCTCCCGCACAGTATTGGTTTGAAAATTATGTCACCACACATATTTTTGCTCTTGTGGCATCCCCAGAACGAGTCATCGGACGAAGATGAGGATGAAGAGGAGGACGAAGAGGAGGATGAGGATGAGGATGACGAGGAGGATGATGTTGATGATGATGAAGAGGAGGAGGCCATGGTAGAGGGGGAAGTGGACCCAAACTTCCGCCTGGAGCTGATGAAAGTACTCCAACAGCAAAATGCCTTGGTGGGTTGTGTTGCGTGTCTCCCATTCACTAGTCTGCTTCACTAGTTTGCTTCACACGTGAAGCGAACCTCAAGGCCTCTTTGAAGGGTTCTCAGGATAAAAAGTTTCCACAAATTATCCATAATCCCTCCACCCTCAGTAGTGTTGAACAATGCCGGTGTATAGGCTGGGCGGTGAGTGCGTGTGTGCCGTCTGCGTGAGCGGCCCCTAGGGGCGGCGGTGGTGACTTAAAGATGTAACTAGCAGCTTTCTAGCACCCGGAAGAGTCGTCGGTCGTCGTGGACGCTAGTGACAACAAGACACAATTTTCATAGAAAATGCACAGACTTTTACTTATGCTTTATGCAAACAAACAGCAGCCGGATCAGAGTGTGTTGCTGTTCTCTGCTTGCATGCAGACCATTAAGTGACGTGGCGATGCATTAACATAACATTAACATGAACATAACATTACACACCATTACATGTACTGCGGTCTCATCATGTGGCTGTGAAAAAAAGTCCCAATTCATAACATCAAATAACAATGTTTTGTTGACGGAATCAATATTGACAATACCATTTATTTCAACTCCATGAATGTACAGTGCTAAGCATGTGCAAGTACATGCTTAGCAAAGATCACGTATGAATTATGATGTATTCTAAATGGTTTTGTGACCACGCAGGCTACGGAAGAGGACCTGAGCGACGAGGAGGACCTGGATGACGAGGCGATGATGTCACTGGATGCCGGCTTGTCGGCGCTCTTCTCGGAACAGAAGAAGAAGATGGAGGCCAAGAGGGAGGAAAAGGTCAAAGTGAACAAGGAGAAAACGCTGATCCTGGATTTCAAGATGAAGGTACTTCATCTTTCTTGGAACCTGCAGTGACTTGTCGGGAAGAACCATTGTGTGCCCAACAATAGAGCCATGCCTGCCAGCAAGATAGGCATATCTTTTGACTGCAGCATGTGTGAGGCTTTTTCCGACTAAAATCCTTTTCCTAAATGAACTGCGATTCATTTAGCATTGTTTTGAGTTTGATTTGGTAGTTTCCGAGAAAGCTTAACATAATTTTTAACTACACTGTTTGTCCTTTTTCTTTTTTGGTCACACCTCCCCCGAATTTCTTCTATCTCACATTTTGAAAACCTCGGCCTTACACTAGACAATTGATATCAAACACGCCATGCCAAACATAGACTGTGTGTGCATTTGTATGCTCCAAGGACTTCAAATTGAGTGTGTCCTTCATTGGTCAATAATGTTGAGAGATGGGAAAGGTACTCTTTATTATCATTCTTTGTCCATTATTATTCACTGTTTGGTGTGTGTGTGTGTGTGTGTGTGTGAACAGGTGCTGGACCTATTGGAGGTGTTTGTGAGCAAGCAGGCGGGCAGTCCTCTGGTTCTGGGCCTGGTGGAACCCCTGCTGGCGGTCCTGGAGAGAAGCATGGGCTCAGACCGGCACCAGCTGGACCAGGACTTCCTCCGCAGGGTGGCTGATATTTTCAGGTACTTTTTAAATGTGGGACCCAACCACAGGGACAGCGGCATTTGTTATACACCATTGTTGGTTAGCTTTTCTGCTCATGGATATATACATTGTTTGTTCCCGTTTAATTGTTTGTTTTATTCAGGATATGTAGTTGTTTTGTGTCTTTGTTTTACATGGTAAAATATGAAGACAAAACAATTCAAAGCATGAAACCCAAAGCATAAATTTCTGTTCATATTTATTGCGGTTCCCAAAAAAGGAAAATGGAAGACACATAAATAAGAAAACATAAATCACTCCTCATTCATGGGATCTCACAGCGAAGGCTTATCCCTCAACCATATCGTGTGTGTGTGTGTGTGTGTTTTCTCTCGCCAGGAACCAGCTCTGCAGGTCCAAGGTGTACTGCAGGACTGCCGGGGACAGGCAGGGGGAGCTCCACGATCTCCTGGAGAAACTGGTCCACAAAGCCCAGAAACACACAGACTCGTCCGTCTCGCTCTACTTCTTCAGGTTGGCACCTCGGCACAACTCTCACGTCAATCCCGATGACGACTCCTTCTTTCGTTCTTTTGATGCCAGCCGGCTTGAAAGACTCATGTTGTCATTGTTGATTTTTCCCCAGTGCTTCTCTCTACCTGGTGAAAGTGTTAAGAGGAGGCCTGCCGTCGGCCGAGACCCCCGAGGGGAAGACCCCTGAGACGCCCTCAAGCCGTGACGTAGGTTTCTGTAGCTTCTTACATGATTGTAATTGAAAATAGCCCAAATCAACTACATGGTCAGAATTGGTTCAAGGTACAAAAGATCAGTCAATTTCATCAACGCGTATCCTTTTTTTGCCCTTCTCGTAATCTTGTTGAGGGGGGAAAAACGCTGAGTGATGTGGAAATGCATTGAGAACAGTGAGCTGTTCAGGACACTGTGGCCTCTCTTTCCAGCTGCTGTTCATGGGAAGCGTGGAAGTGGAGCGAGTGTCCTCCCTCTTCAGAGAGGCGCTGTGCTCCTTAATGACCAAGAGGAACAGCCCTCTGACTGGGCAGATGTTCGTCGACCTCTGCAACAGATTCCCCGTGAGTACCAGTCCACACACTGGTGCAGACACCAGGTTAACCGTCGGCCAAAGCAGTTGGTCCTCAAACCGTTCAGTAGGGCTGAGCCCGAATATTCGGATATTCGTGCGTAAAGTATGTATTAGACTCTCGATTCAGTATTCGAATGCATCGTTCATCTTTTTTTCATTTTTTTTCTTTCGTCTATGCATAACTGCAGGTAGAACTGCAGGTAGAAGGCTAGGTTGCATTTCGTCTGAATATCCAAGTGATAAAATGTATATGTAAGGGCGCTAGACGTCCGAGAACGCTTCACTTCAACGCTTCGGTTGAGGTAACGGCAGCTATCATCGGAATGGCCAAATATGGGATGGCCGAATTATCATTCGTTTGATATTAAAACATTATTTGAATACTCTGGTACCACTTAGACAGCTGCCTTCCATGGTGAGGATACGCAAGCCATTAACCCCCGGGGCGTTAATGGGTTTAGAAGTGTTTTAATAATGAACGTTTTTTGCAGCTATTTCAATGTTCAAACGAGTCCAAAAGACACCAAAGAGCTCTACCTACTAATAATAACATATTGGTTATTTAGCAAACACGAATAGAACAGGTAGCGATGTTTTTCCTTTTATGGTGATCCGTCCCCCACAATAGCGCCTGTGTGATTTATCACCGGGTAAATAGCACCAGTCCTGACTTTGCACAGGACTAACTTTGCACAACGTTCAAACCACCTATTTTGCTTTGTGATAATTGGTAGTAGGCCTACTCACATACTGTGGAAACTGTGTGATCAGAAGCTTTTAGGCTGCATTGAAGCTCTGCCGTAACGGAGTCGAACTCGGACTGATGAGTGGATCCAAAAGCCACTGATGTGATATTGTTGTTTTTGCTGATTGTGATAACTCTTCAACTAGGAAGAGTCTAAACGGGTATATAACAGGTTAGTCTCACAAATCAGACTTTAGATGATAATCTAAAATCTGATGGCAGACCAGCTCAAATCTGGGTAAACGGGATGGGGACTAATACCGGGTGAGCCTGGGCTCCTCATCAGAGGATGGTAGGTCAAATAGCTGCACTGCATCGCTCAAAGTGTCTGGATATCTCCTGTCCTCCTGGAGCAGGGCCTCCCCTTTCCAGGAGGACAGGAGATATCCACACTTCCCTTTCCTGGGAGTCTTTCCTCACTCACCTGGTTGATGAAGGACTAGAGGCTACTTGTAGCTTTTTTTCACCTGACTGAGGTTGGACATGTGGGCCAGTGAAAAACCTCCTGGAGACACACATTTGATTAAGGGCTGCATGTTCACACTATATTGATATATTTAAGAGGTTTCCTGGTGCTTTGCTTGCAGGCTCTGGGTGTAAACATATTGGACACGGCGGTACAAAACATCACCGCTGGAGTTAGAGAACATCAACAGGTAAAAACCAAAGTCGCTTAAAGAGAACAATTTCACTTCAAAGCCCATTGGAAATAACATTGACTCATGTCAAGCCTTCAACGTGTGTGTGCGTGTGTGTGTTTCAGGGCCAGGCCTGCATGCTGGTGCTGCGGGCGGTGCAGAACAGAGACGTGCAGCAGCTGCTGACCGGGCAGCCCTGGCTGGAGCTGTGTCTGAAGCTGGTGGAGCAGCTCGTGGCGGTACGGCAGCATGCGGCTCTCGATTCCCTCCGCACCACCGCTTCGTTCCCCACCGTCTGTGCGTTCTCTCAAGGCAGACGGGCAGCATGCCACCCGCTCGTCTGCCCTGAGACACTTCCGTTTGTGTGATATCGTGTCCCTACATCTCTCAGACTCTGAAGGAGGTGGGAGAGTGCCAAAGCAAGGTTGCCCAGGAGAAGGTGACCAAAGCCCTGGAGCTCTGTCAATTCCTGCTCAAGAACATTAAAACAAAGGTGAGCCGATACAGGAAGGATCAAGAGCTTAACATTTTATTCATGTTGGGGTGTCTCTGTCTGTTTCTACCGCTGGATGTCTTAACGTTCACCCACGTTCCTTACTCAGAGATGAATAATCACTTATTAATTGAACAATCCAAAATGAATCTGTTAATCGTTTCAGCAGTAGGACTCTTGGAACAATGTGTTGGTTGGGCAGTTATTTGCGCCGGACGTCACATGACTCGTACTCGTATAGATTTACAAAATGTTCTTCCCCATGTTCTTTTTTTTTGTTGTAGAATCCGACGGTCAACATCGGACCCCTACAGGTAGTGCTGGGGGCCATGGCCGAATCCATTACCCTCAAGAAGACGGGACACCTGGAGGACACGTACTGGGCCGTCATGAAGCACTTTGGAGTGATGTGAGTTACGTGCGCCGCGTCTCGCCACTCACCTTTCCATTGTTTTTACGACCCAGGCGGCATGACGTAAGCTTTGATTTGTGTTTATCTCAATGTCTCAAGAAGCCCAACAACTGAACACATTGTTATAAGTCCATTTATCAAACAGACTTTTTATGCGCAACATAAGGTACGTTAGGCGGACCGTAACCGGCTAGTTAAAACGTGTTTTATGTTTGATTAAACGCAAACGTCACTTGCCCCTTATGCTACTCTCTCTCTGTTGGAGATTACAAAGATAGAAGTTGTTATTTTAGGTATTATCAGCCGCACACAAAGACATCGTAACGTAGCGTTATTTTACTGCCGTTCCGACAGGCGGCCCAAGGCGGAGAAGGTCAAGAAACTCGAAGAGACGGCAGAGCCGCAGGCCACGGCGCTTCCGAAAAAGAAAGGTTTCCTGCCCGAGTCGAAAAAGAGGAAGAACCGCAACAAGCAGGGAGCCGCAGACGGCGCCGCCGCCGCCGACGCGGCCCCTCCCACCGGCGCGGCCCCCGGAGACAAAGGACAGGCCAAGAAGAAAAACAAGAGAAAGCCCAAGAGGAAACAAGCCGACGAAGGAGCCAGCCCCGCCAAGAGGGCCAAGCCCCAGTCTGGGAACAAACCAGGCACAAGCAAAAAGAACAGCAAGAAGCAGGGAGTTGGAGCCAAGTGAGGAATAGGGACCGGGGCCGGGGAGCCTGTTGCAGTGTCCCCCATCAGTCCTGTATTCCAAGGACAATGCTAATGAGACATTGTCATCTGCATATTGTAGTTGATGCTGTGAGACATTGTGTCTTTAGGCTTCTTTACCATTGATCTACCAGCCTATCAATAAGAATGTTTGTTTTCCCTATATGGTCACTCTTTACATGTTGTGTGCTGCAATGCAAAGCTACAAAACAGTTTTTATACAATATATGACATCTGTTTCTCAGTTAAGCCATTACAATTTGAAATATGAATTTAGTGTTTTGACAATTCACTTTTGGTCCTCCAAATTGTATTTTAGAAACAATGTACCACTGTTGACTATTGGGCCACACCAATTTACTCATCTCCACGTTCTCTTACCATTGTGAGGATAATTAAACAGTGGTTTATCTTGTACAGTGTATGGGAAGTTGTGAGAAGTTTTGTACAAAACAATTGTACAATATGGTTGCAATGGGTAATGTTTGTTACAAGTATATATGTTCAGTTTTTATCTTGGAAACAGTTATGTTTTGGACAGCAAAGTAACTTGTCCAATGTCATGATGATAAAGGGAAAGGAAAATAAGACGTAGAATGTTACTTTTGGAAGGAACCGGAATGTGGTGCTTGGATGAGGTCATTCATGACTTGCAGAAGAGCCAGCTCACTTATCAAACATTGGTATAAAGTTCTAAATCCTAACCTACTTACAACATTTAGTTTACTTACTAGGTAGTTCCTAGGGCTATGTATGCTTTTACACACACATTTGTTCCTTTGATAAATGAGGAGGGCCCAGGAATGAGCCAGACCAGACGAGATTGGGACATTTCTCCACAGGTCGACCTTGTAGTTTGACGTCACATCAGTATTCAGTACAGCAGCTGTAGCCCTGGAGGAGATGACGTCATCAATCAGAGAGATTTACATCCCTCTTTAAATGCGGTGTTCATCAGCACAGGAGGACACCATGGAGTTTAATATAACCTGGTTGAATCTTTAAATTAAAGGATGTAAATTAAGTTATTTGCTCATAATAGTATGAGCAAATACATTGAACATTATATGTGGTTTATTATGTGTTAAGGTATAAGAAATTCTATGCTGGTATTTCGTACTAGTATTACATAAACACAATTCCACTGTGTTGTAGTAATATATTTGTAATATG
Organism: Molva macrophthalma; assembly: GCA_027123675.1. Taxonomy (NCBI): domain Eukaryota; kingdom Metazoa; phylum Chordata; class Actinopteri; order Gadiformes; family Lotidae; genus Molva; species Molva macrophthalma. Next base: position 1,212,545 of record JAOPJO010000139.1, on the reverse strand, counting down.
GATGCGCCGCGGCGACACTGCCATGTCTTTGGCTATTTTTGCATTTGGCAATGTTTTTTTTATGTTTGTCTATGAGAGATTGGGCGAGAAAGAGCAGTTATGAATCTACATAATTGATAGAGCGACATTTGAATGCAGGACCATGCCAAGGGGACAGCCTCTGGAGGACAAGCAGGAAAATGCATGACCGCGCCAGTGTAGGACGGAGGCAACACACACATGCTAATGTAGTTATACCCTTTGCAAACCAATTGGCCTTTTTTTCTCTCTTTTTTTTTTTAACAAAAACTTGTGTTGAGTAGATCAAAAGGAAAGCCTTTCTCATCTTAAAGAAAAGCCAGCTGCTTACATAAGTAGGCTAGGTCTAATCTACGTTGGAGAATCCCTAGAAAATGTCCTAGTCACAACGTATTTTATAAGAAGCATTAAGACATGCAGACTGAACCTTAATGGTGAGTCATTTAAAAACGTAACAATATTAGATAATTTCATATTGGTTACCTTATAGATGTTTGTTTGGAATGCTAGACTGAAAAGTAAAAAATCGCATGTAGCTTGTCTAAAAGGCTGTGGTGCACCTTCAAGACTTATTTGCAAGGATATGCTAATGTTCCATTTAATTAACTATTGATTTATTAGCTTATATTAAACTGATGACATTTTTTTTGTAAGTTTGTCCTATTTGATCTTAGGCTGCCTGTGAACATTTCACAACCATACCTTGGACGGCCATGAGAGGGAGACATCCGCGGCTCTAGTGGAGGCCTTGCTCGAACATTTGTCAACATTGATGATCGAAGAGGTATGGTTGTGAACATGTACGTAGGATATTATGTAAGGTTACAACATTTCACACACCGAAGGAAAACCATGCTGAATTCACGTGACCCTCCTTGTTTTTTAGGGATTCTCTTTTTATTATATTCCAGGAGGATACATTATAAATACTCAAAGATGAAAATACTGTGTAAAGCGCTCAAATAGACTCTGACACATGGAGGAAGCAAAAAATCTTGTTTGCATGACCACAACAAAATATCTGGAATCCTACAATTACCTAGTAACTAGTGCTACCGACAATGTTTTTTTTTTTTTTTTTAACTAACATTAGAATACTGACATTGGTGTAGTTCATGTAAATATGTAGTCACTTCAAGGGAAACAATTACGCAAATAACTTCGCCAATGATATAGTCTATACGCAGCTTATGCACTGCCTACCAGCACCACAACACTCGGGCCTAACAATACTACTGTCACTGTGTCTCACAGAGAGAGGGCATGCGAAGTTAGAGACACCTGGCCATCACATATCGTTACGTTCTTCTCCATATCCAAGTACACCACGTCACGTGTGTCACACTCTGGGAACGATTAAAACAGTGGTCTGTAGTCATCTATAGAGGGAAGACATTCAAAGTCAAGCAAGCAAATTATTATTTATACAGTAGATATTCTCGGAGAGATAGGATGTGAAGGTCTACTACTACGCGTGGCCGCTCACAGCCCACACATCCACACATCCACAACACGCACAGCCTCTCCACCACCACCACCGCCTCCGCCTCCTCTACCTCCTCCTCCACCACCACCATGCGATCCTATCGGCTCCATAATTCCGCATCGTTCCTTGACTAAACCTATAGGTTACTGTACTTATTTTACAGAATACGCTAATTCTCTATCTATTGCTGACACTATCTCAAAACTATTCTACATTTAGTTGATCTACGGCAGTTAAGGTATACAAGCAGAGCCGAGAATAATAGAATTGTCTGGCACTAATAATGAGGAATGAAATTCACATTGCTTGAGATGGTGTCGTTGGGCTGTTCTTTGTGCCATATTGCTTTCCTTGGTTTATTCCATGCTGAATGCGTAGAGTTTCCCTGACCCCTGAAATGTAAGTGAAATCACTCGTCTATGTTCACATGGCTGGAGTGTGGGGGCTCCGCATTGTCAAGAGGAGACCACCGTATGCAGCGTGTGTTCCTCTCCCCCATACTCTTGCAGCGCCCCACTGTCTAGTCGTAATACATCTGGGGAGATATTCAAGTGGTCATTGTCGTGCACGGGACGAGATGGGTGTTTCAACGACGGGTCCCGGCTCAGCGGACGGACTATGGTGGTGCGTGGATGCTTCGGGTGCTCCCTCGTGCCTTTGGGGTTGCGGCTGTCGCGCTCGTACTCTTCTTGCGCGCGCTGGATCTTCCTCTTCCGAAGCTTCCTCTTGTGGAGATGAAACGTTGCCAAGGAAATGAGTATTATCCCAACGATCATGGCCACCAGCACGATGAGCGCGAGGGTCGAGGAAAACGGAGGGAAGACGACGTGGTTCAAGTGTGTCACGCAGGTTCCGTTCTCCTGGGCAGCACCCCCCTGGCACGCGGAGACCCCAACGCCATCCAGCCCCTTGGCCGTCATCCTGCTCCGAAAGCCCGGTGCGCTTTAAGACACGCTGGAATCTTAGAAATGTCCCGTTTTTCCTTCGACGTTCAACGCGGGGAGAAAATGAGGAGCGCGCGTCCCGACAGGCCCATTTGAATATCTATAATGGAAATGCTGGGACAGAAAAAAAAAAAACCCTTCCGTCATTTATTGGCTTCCTACTTTGGTTGTCAAGTGAAGAAGACATCTTTGGGCGGAGATTTGTCCCCCAAGGATATACACATATCCAAGCCACGCCCATTTGAATAATCAAATCTAATACATGATTTAAAGCATCTAGAGGGAGACATAAAGTGTAGGCTATTTCAGCCATCATACTCGACGCATTGCATTCTAGAGACGTACACTGGCATTTGAAACTGTTCATGGTGCCTTGTAGTCCATTGATCAACATGAGTAGCGTCACTTCACGCCATGGGATATTCCTAATGTAGCTGCTAAATACGTTCATAAGTTACCTACCACTTGACAATGTTATCGCTACACACACACACACACACACACACACACACACACACACACACACACACACACACACACACACACACACACACA
>JAOPJO010000139.1:1197219-1209146 GCA_027123675.1 Molva macrophthalma | reverse complement strand
ACACACACACACACACACACACACACACACACACACACACACACACACACACACACACACACACACCTATTCCACACTCGCTGTAAGTTAGATATAAGCCAAATGTATAGTCTGCAGAATAAGCTCTAGTTCTTACCTGAGATGGGTTTTTTTTTTCTTACTGTACGACGGAATCCGTCACGGAAGAGCGGCCAGCGCACTGATACGACGGGATGAGAGCAGCCTTATGAATGACGCATTCACACACTTAGCGAACACACTGCTTTGTTCGGACGCACGCTGGAGGATGAAAAAGCACCTGCGACGTGCCGCAATCAGCTAAGCCCGCAGCCTAATGCAGCAGCATTATCCCGACTAAACACCACAGAGAGTGGCAGAAGAGAGTGTTGAACACACGCCGAACTGAAGCCCAAAACGCTTTCCTTCAGATCCAACCCAACCGTGGTCTATTTTTAGATGCAGATGCGAGGTGTTTCTCGGCTCTTGCTCCACACTAGAGCGCGCGGCTGGATGCGCTGCAGCCGGTCACGTGACCGCCCGAGCTGCATCTCAAGAGCATCAGTACATCGCTGCCATGACTTCTTCCCTCCGGAAGAAGAGAGACTAGCTCTTTGCGATACAGCCACGCCATGATCTGGCTTTGTTCTATTTACACTTTATTTTGAAGAATATTTTCTAGTCAACCTAAAGCCGTTTCAGTGCATGCAGGGGCTCTGGAAAAAAGAGCCACTTAAAAATGCACATCTATTCTTTTAAATTATTACAGAGGATTTTTCTACTCAAATGGTGCCTATCTTTAGGATGAGAGCCTTTAAACAATAGGTAGGCTTGTGTAAAAGGCTAGTCTTTAAAGTAAATAAATATACAACAATACAGTAGGCCTATGGGAATGCAATGTTTACCGTTCCAAAAAAAAAAAAAAGCCGGTTGGCAGCCGAAGGTTGTGCAGTCCATAGAGACAGACTTAACACAGCATGCACTCAGCACTCAAAAGGTCTCTTATTTTGACATCGTACTCGGTCAGGGCAAGACCAACTGCGCTCCGGTCTAAAAGGTGGGTTTTCTTGGGGGCCGGTGATCAAGCCTGACTGACTGGGATGTACAGGGTGCGCACATTGTAACCTTCTCCTCCAACCTCCTTTGGGAGAAGGGTGCCTGAGGTTCATCCAGACGGAGTTCCCCAGCCGGCGCAGGCTTCACCGGGTCTGTTTCAGGCAGACTCACCATGTGATGCATCTCACGGGCAGCTTCACCGCAGCTCTCTTCACCCGAGTGTCCACTAAATATTATAAGTACAGCCATGAGGGCGGACACGTGGGCTACCCAACCACTGGATCCCACCAACTTAAACACACACACACCTGGCTCTAAAGGGTAGCTCTGAACCAGGCAGTGGCAGGCGTTAACCGGACAGGGTAAACTTCTTTATGGACATTTACTGATATTAGTGTGAATATCGTGTGAATATGGATCATGTTCTTCCCAGATCTGTTCACCGTGGTTGACCCCGCAAGGAGGGATGGCATTGTTGTGTCGTAATTCTGTTAAAATGTATGTAAATGTAATCCAGTATTGCTCTTGAGATTGCCATTTTGAAATGTAATCTCAAACTGTAGTCTGTTACTCTAATCCATTACTGTTAAGACCTTTCTTGAAAGTTTAAAAGATATAACTGAGAAAGTTCAGCCTCCCATTACTTTTGGTGTAAGCAGGGGGCACAAAAGTAAATAGTATTCCACCGTTGTGTTTCTTCAATGACATGATTTCCTGGTGGTTAGCATTCTTTTTCTGCTCTTTGGTTATGATAATACTCTGTCAGTGTTTTCTAAAGTAGGCCTGTAGAGGGAAGCTCATGTTTTGTAATGCATATAGTTTTAAGATTGAACTAAAAACGAAAGCATTTTATTTGAGAATTGTATATGGGTTTAGTATCAGTGACTTTTCTTTTTCCCTCAATAGACCTCCCAATTGGACCTATGTATCCATGCTCATGAAAAATGTATAACTAGGGCGAGAGTGATGTTCCCCAGATGAGAAACTCACTCTAGAGGAGTGCCTGCTGAAAAATTCATATGAACAGTAAAAATGTTTAAAGAATTACCTATGCTTTGATGGCTGCTAAGCGGTAATGGATGACTGCACCTGTTCTTATATTCATTGGCTAAGTGTAGGTCAGCCAGCATGACACGTGACTGGGAGAGTTTTCAGCTGGAATCAGGTCAGTTAGTTCCATTTGAGAAAGCTCTTCAATACAAACATGTAACTGTAGGACTATGGTGCCTCTAACCGGTACTGCAATTAAATATTAAGTTGGCTAATATAGCGTTCAAAGGCCTTGGTGTAACCCATTGTGTAGTTATGTTTGCATCTATTTTATGTTCATATTTTTGTTTAATGCTCAATATTGATTGGTAGGTACAACATCATATATTGTACTTTGTTGTGAAGGTTTACTTTGTAATAGCTTCCCTGCTAGTATGTCATTGAAGTATAAGTATTTCATGCTGATTCATTTATGTTTCATCAGCTACATAGTGTTCATATCTCAGCGTGATTAAGACGGGGCATTTGCACCAAACAAAGCCGCTGTTTGTTTCAACCAAAACCGTAGCATTAACTTAAATTGCAGATATAGATGTAGAAAACCAACAATGTGTCGTTCAAACCACTCTAGGACCTAAACTCCCACGTTCCACTTTGAGGCCGTCTGCTCGATGTCCATAAATAGTGTACCACACCTGAAGTGGGCATGCGTTCAAAAGTGAGTCATTTGAATTTTGAAATGGATTTCATTAGACATAGGCCTACATCGACATTTACACTTCATCAGTCCCTTTAACCAAGCAGTTAACACACACACACACACACAACACAAATTATCATGAAAGTAGGCCATTATACAATCTTTTTCTCGGACCAAAGCCTAATGTAGTTTTGTGAGGTGGAACATCTTTGTATTTAATCAAATATTATCTTTTTCCACTGTGACTCTTGTTGTGCTGGAAGGCACCAAATACCACATCAAGAACACAAATGTTTTAAAACAAATAAATGTCAATGTAAAAAATAAGGAATATTGTTTTATTTCTTTGCCTCTCATAGAAGGAACAGAATACAGATACATGACATTGACACATGTTTTACGAGTTGGGAAAATACACTGACCAAAGAATCATTGCAGACCAGGGAGAATCAACCAAAGTATGGTATGGGTAGATTTGATAGGGATTTTGGTGCGACCATTGTGAGTCATCCTCATATTGCCTGGCCTCTTTTTGCATTCCTTCGGGAAGGACATTTTTAGACAGCACAGTTTAGTGCATTCAAGTTAGTGAGTTAGTGACCCCAGAACCAAACAGGTGCACAGTTATCAGGGCCAACATAGATGGTAACAGAATCCTCACATAAGTCTATCACATCATAAACATACATTTACACAATTGGTTGAAGCAGAATGTTTTATCTCAAAGAGATGAACATTAATAATGACCTCTCCGAAGTTGAGCTGTGAGTTTGGCTAGGCCTTTGCGTTAAAGCATGTTTTTTGCCTACATATTTTGTAATTATCTTGTATTATAAACGCGTTAGTGTACAGGCTACCATGTTAGCATTAGCACATTAGCATGCTATGGTGTACAAGAAGGCCTACACGTGCAAGTATGCAGTATGCACGTACTAGTGCATTAGTGTGCTAACATGTTAGCATTAGCATGTTAACGCATTAGCGTGCTGGCACATTAGCATGGTAGCATGTTGGAAAGCTCATGGCAACAAAAGGAAAGCACAGGAGTATGTGTTAGCATGTCAGTACCATGGTAGCATGTTACCATGCCAATGGAAAGGTACGCTAAATGTACTCTTCAGTGTGACTGGCCACTGCTAGAAACCCAGTATTATTTCTACATTATTCAAAATAATAATAATTCCTTTAATAAAGAACATTGGGATGAAGAAAATACTAAGCAGAGGTAGAGTATCAACTAATAATATAAAGAGATAACTAGAAGTCAAAATCACTCCACAAAGAAATGGCATATTCCTGCTAGATTTCTATTTCCCACCCACAATACACAAAGTCACATATCGACTGCCACCCACATCACAACCAGATCATGGAATACACTACAGTAATGACGACCCCAACCCACTTACATGGTATTCTTAGCCCAGTGCAGAGGCGTCAGTAAATGGTTTTCTCAAGGGGATGCCCCCCGCCCACCACCCTATTTTTTGTATTATTGTGTACCTTCTTTCTTTATTAAAGAAAGACAATGCCACCTTGAAGCCTCTCTTGTGCAGCTAGACATTATATTACCAATATCATTGGGGAGCTGATCTAGATCTAGTTCTCCTTTTAGCAAAGTGGCGACTACGACTCTGTGGGGTCCTCAAGAAACAGATAAAAGAGAAAAGATATCCACTTTTCATTCCACTATCCCTTTTTCTAGATATGACCCTCTGAGGCATCCCCAGACCTGGCCTTACGGAGGCAGCAATGGCTAACTGTGAAATTATTCGATTTAGCAGAGCATACATCGTCTAAACAGCCAAGTTCCATGATATAGTTTGGCTTTAACAATACACTATAGAAAATTATGAAAAAGGTAAGAGATATGTTGTATCCTAGTTGCTTGGGGACAAATGGTTGTAGTTGTGTTGGCTATATGACTGACTATGATCATCTTGTGGCAACCTGGTTGCCACAATTGGATTCCTCTTGTCTCCAGCATATGGAACTATTTGTATACATCACCTTGAATTTTGATTGAAAAAGTATCCGCTACAAGACTACTTTTGAGTGTGTGCTGCCATCTAAAGGTTAGATGGCTTATATGTTATTGTATGGTCTGATTATAATTGTGTTTTTGGGCTCTGGATTATTGGATGGATTAAATAAATGATTGTTGTGGATCATCACTATTCATATGCATTCGTCGCTGGCAACTACTGTAGCATTGAAAGGATGAAAATGACAATGGCAGATAATTTACTGATGCGAGTAGTGATTTCTGATTTAATGACATTTAATGAAGCTCACCCTCTTGATCTTTTGCAGCTTTTCTCTCTTTTGCACTTATTGGGGACATTTGCACTTCAAAGGTTTTATCAAATGCACCATAGTCTACCCGAAAGGCTCCTTTCTCCAAGGACATGCAGGATTCAAAGCGATGTCCCCACAGGATCTCATTCTCTGTGTACGAGGTCCTGGCTTGACACGTCATACCTGCAACACAGTGAAGAGAGCAATGCTAAAACGTCAACACAAAATCAAATCAAACAAGATAAGGCATATTCGCAGAGCATATGAACGGGGATCGAAGAACATTACTACCAACCCGAGGTCTCAACGATCCCCTCCAGAATCACAATAATCTCCAACGTCTCCCTCTTCAAGCGTTCGGCCCCCACCTCCCAAAAGGGGCTTCTGTCGTTGATGACGTGGGTGATGGTCTGGGGCTCAACCAGCAGGAGCCTGTCCCCACCAATGTCGTAGCCGAGGTTGATCTCCGACTGCTCCAGGGGAATGAACTCTCCCTCCTGGGTTTGCCTGGACTTGATGAGCTTGGCCCGGATCTTTGCGTCGACCATATGGCTCGCTCTCAGGTCCCCGATGCGAAACAGCAAGCAGAGCCTCTCGTCCCGCTCCGAGATCACGCAACGCTTGCTGAAGATCAGCGTCTGCGCCCTCTTCTGCGGCCGGGAGATCTTAACGAACATGCAGCCCACCATGAGAGCATCGATGATGGAACCCAGGATGGACTGCACCATCAGGAGAACCACGCCCTCTGGACAGTTCGCCGTGACCATTCGAGAGCCATAGCCGATGGTTCGCTGACTCTCCACCGATAGCAGTAGTGCTGACAGGAAGCTGTCCACGTTCTGGAAGCAGGGCTTCCATTCGGGGTCGTGGGCGTGAGCCACGTCGTCGTGCAGCCACGCATCCAAAAAGTAGATCTCCGCAAACGCCACCCAGGTGAGAATGTAGCACATGGTAAACAGAAACAGGAACCAGCGGTACTTGAGGTCCACCACTGTGGTGAAGATATCGGAGATGAAGCGCGTCTTGTCCTCGATGGGACCCAGATTGACCCTACACTTGCCATCCTTGCTTACGTAACGCTGGCGCCGATTGCTGCCGCCTTCGCTTACTGGTTGCCTGTGACACAGAAGTTTACATCGCTTCTTGTGGGTCTTTTCACTAGGCGAGTTGTCGGTCGCCCTGTTGACAAAGACTGGGTGGCTGTTGCTGTCCACAGGGCCACTAGAACGCCATTTGGAGCTGAAGCGCTTCAGGTGGCGTCCACGTTGTGGATGCTTCTTCGGCGTTTCTTCTTTAAGCTCTTGTGGAGCTGTTTGGATGGTGACACAACCAAGAGGAGGGGTTGTGAGGGTAGCTGAATCCTGGGTGGAATGGTTTAAGATCGTCTGTGACTCAGAGGGAGAAGGGCAGTGTAAAGGGCCTCCTTTATCCTGGTGAGGATCTGTGTTTAGGCTGAGGATAACAGACTCTCTTCTTGTGTGGAGCACGGTAGCCATGGCGGACTTTACAGGTACCTAAAAGAAGAGAGGCAACATGCAGATAAACAGTTTTCAAAATCTCTCCAATGCCTAATAATGCTGCATGCATAAAGTTCAACAAACTGCTGCATGCAGTAATTACATACGGGAAGAGGGATGTCACTACCTTGTTAGTCTAAGGAGCGTAGCGCACAGAATGTAGTGATCTGGGAAGTTAGGCCAGAAAATGTTTAGCAGTCAGAGTCTGTGTGGGGGAAACAGAGTTCCTACGGATGCTGAATGGAGATGGGGTTCTGCTGGGTTTACTGAAGTGCTTATCTTGCACTATCACGCAGCTGCACATCCTGCCTGTTCCTCATGGGATCCATCACTCCGTCCCTGTCTTAGCAGAGGATATATTTTGTTATACATATACAGTATATACACATTTCAAATACTTACCAGTTTTAGAATGACATACATTTTTTAAAAACAAAAATACACTTAATATGTGTCACTCAATAAACAAGTAAATAAACCATGGAAATAATATTGTTGAGCACTTCAAAACTTTGATACAGGCTTGCATTGGGTAGGCTTAACACAGGCTAAATCGAGGCTTGACCTTAAATGTATTTCAAGGTCTCAAGGTCTATGTATTAAGATCAAACATGGTTAGACAAATCAAAACATGTCTCAACTGTAGCCGCCAAGCATGTGAGAATATTTCCACACGCTTAAATTAACTATTTTAGAGGTAGGCCTATAGACTATAACATTTCACATGAGAATGCATAGATCACATAAGAATGCACAAACACAGGCCTACCTTCGCAATAATTAATACGTTGTCCTGTTAGAGTAAAGCATGAGGAGACCAATGGGCGGTAGGCTGTCATGGGTTGAATATCTGTAGCCTACGTGGGCTACAGAGGTTGAATAACTGTTCTCCCATATCGTATGAACTGATTTACTTTGTCTTAGAGAGTATGGAGCTTTTCTGACAGCCCCAGCTTTACATAAATACGCCAGCTGTCTACTTGAGGATTATGGCACAAGTTAAAGATTCAATCAACAGTTCATTCAAGCTATAGTGGTGTTCTTAAAGATCTGTGGAATTGCTTTTTAAATCGTGGCATTATCTTCACCAAACCCATATATACCATATGGAACTATCGGACACAGCGACATGGATAACTCATGGAATAATATGGTATTTACAAATTCTGTTTGGATCAGTTTGAAAATATAATACAAATGTGAACATGACTAGAATAGGCCTATACATGCATCATTAATATCATCATCGCTATATATTTAACAAACAACCAAGACATGACTGTCCAGTGGGTATTTCATCCCAATTTGAGCTATAACTGGTTTAATTTTTAAGAAGCTTTTTAAATTGCCTTACACAGGTAGGTTTTTGCTACTTACATGTGTGTCTGCCTAGATGTGTGATGAGGTTAATTCAACTAGTCAGTCATGTTGTCCCACAGTGTCTTGTTGGCAAGACAGTAGGCCTATGCTTGCTCAAAGTTTCTACATTATTTACTTGTACATTTACTGAAGCATAGAACCTGAATTATTCTTTATCCTGAATCCAACTCTTGCTGGATTATTTCAGTACTCACTGACCTCAATTCATATTAAAGGAACCATCCTTTCCAGATACAGCCACACAATATTACAGCCTTCAGAATATTTTTACATATTTTTGAGCGGTTATTTAGCAGTTTATTTATTTTGGCATTTCAAATTTGGTGAATGCTTAATAACCACAATCTTGAATGTATACATACATTTAACATTTAACAAAATGTATGTTTGGTAGAGACTTGCCGGGGAGGAGTTCAAAAGAGCTTTAAGAGACATGTTATACGTTTAAATACAAATATACAGAACCCTTAATACAATTATAGTTCAAATTTGCACTTGACCTCCAGACTGGCAGCTTCCAATGTAAGTGTTTGATACAGTTAGTATATTTGATTTTATAAAATAGTCATACATTAACATTTACATAAAATTATAAAGTGGTAACAACATGAATGTCCATTAACCTCTAGTGCACAGAGTATCTTGTCTAACAATGTTTTGCTGGAATGGTATTAAAAACAAAAAAACCATTGAAATGAAAGCAATTTCTGTAATATTTCAACTAGAGAAGCCAGTTTGAACCTGTTATGTGGACAATTTGTGTGTATTTTTCACACAGGCATGTAGGATACGTTATTTAGAGCCCATTTATGAGAGAAGAGTAAGAACAAGACCTGAATGTTCACAGTCAAATCTCAAATGTTAAAAGGACATGGCCACATGTTTTCTTTTCCAATAAACATATTGTTACCGAAAGCATAGTTTAGGAAACTGTTAGGGCACTACGATCCACCATGTTCAACAGTCCCCAAAACTACCAGTGGATCTAAACACACAATCCAATGTATAAATCAGCATAACAAGGAAATTAAAAAAAAACACGTCTTAAAGGCAAACACCAAGTTGTGATGTGTTAATCAATGTGTTAATCAATGTTTTGGTTATTGCCGACATCCCCAATGAAATGACCATGATGTTTTCCACCTGGACACCACACAGGGCTTGCATAGCTTGTATTACAACTGGGAAAGAGAAACACTTGCTTTTCATGGTCTCATTTAAGGATAGTGGCAAAAAAACAACAACAACATTGAAATACTCAGACCTGATTCTTCAAAGAAAATCGAGATAAAGGTCAACGTGTTCATTTGGTTCTTCTTCAGGAATAAAAGGCTGAAGACGGATAGCTATTTGATTTTGGTCAGGGCTAAAGCGCGTCGCTCGGTGTTCTGGAACAAGGCTCGGACGAGGCTCTTCATCTCGGAGCTGGAGAACTCCATGGCCAGGGGACCCTTTCCTTCCGCCCACCTGCAGAGAGACAAGGAGCCATGAGGAGACTAGCCCCAGTGCTAGAGGAACTGCTCCTAGGGCTGGGCCACAATTCTACATGATCCTTCATTGTCTTTGAATGGTATTCCATCGTCATGAAATGAAGATATGTACTTAAATCCTGATACCCAGTTTAATAGTCTAAATGAATAACGGTGAGATCCTTAAAATGATCTATATGAGGGTTGAAACATCAAGAGAAAGAAACCATACTTTAAATGTCCATGTACTTAAATGTTAATTACCCTCAGTAAGGCTGTTAAGAGTTGGATTCTGAATTAATGAGCATATCGTGATATTTATTGGTATCGTACTTCTCTGAAGTTTGGCTCAGTTTACGAGTCTACTCCAGCTTATGCAGAGAACAGCTCTGCCTAAAGGGCTTTGCAAGTGCATTCAATCCTTTAATAAAGACAGTACAGTTTGTTGTACCACTTTTCAGTCTACAGTGTCACAGTGTTCACCGGAGGCCCATACGAATCGGCTCAGAGTAGTAGTCTCCACGTAATGCCCCAAAAAAACGAAAGACATGCGTGTCTTTCTCTCAAATGATGGTGGCGGTATGTGGGGCCGTAGAGAAGTGCTAACGTTAAATCCAAGATAACAACAAGATAAATCCCCAGTCAAGCATTCAGCCACATCCTTCCCTACAATAGACAATACTGTATTTCTAGCATCCAACAAGACCGCAAAATGACATGGTTTCGGTAGCGGTGTAGCCTACTACTCTGGGCTGATTCGTATTTGCCTCCAGTGGTTGGTTGCTTTGTTTTGAGTCCAGCAAACACGGTAATGCAACTATGACGTCAAGTGAAAAAGAGCCTATAATGTTAACGAGTGTACCTGTTGACGATCTCCTGAAGGTTGGCCCGCAGCACAATCACCAGCTCCTTGAAGGTCATCCACTTCTTGACGAACAGCGGCACCTCCTCCTGGTAAATGCTGTTCTTGCGCTCTTCTGCCAGCGGGACGAAGACCAGGGGCCCCTCCTCGATGAGGGTCTGACACAGCGTGTGGAGATGCTCCCCGTCCTCAGACGAGATGTCCTGCAGGTCATTAGTATGACGGATTACGTACACTTCATATCAATACTTAACATGGAGCACTTTACAGCCCTTGGTAAACACAAGGAGAGCTGGCTAGTGCAGACTGAACTTGTTTCTTGCAAAGCGATACTTTGGTGAAAAGGTTCCCAATTTACTCCAAAAGGGAACAAGAGGAATTCTCTGAAACAGTAAGTTCAGCCTCAAGAAGCTGTCCTAGACGAATACTAGTCTGGTTTATAATATTATTATGGTGGTAGAAACATGATAAGGGGGGCAAAATACAACCATGGCACTAGTCACAAATACAGAGACTGATAGGGTGGGGTTGGTAACAATATAAAAAACTATTAAAAGTCACCTCTAGCATCATGATTTTGGCCATGACTTCAGAAATGGCCGTGTTGAGAAGACTTCCCATGGCTTTACAGTAGATGTTGACTGGGAGCACATCTTGCCACACAATGCCCAGCTGTTTCAACTGATGAATGACCTGGAAAAAACAATCAGGTAAATGGAACAGCCATCAATGCCATCTATACCAATATGTCCCCTTCACATTTGTCTGACTAAACTCATCCCAGATTCAAATATAGGCCCCGATATATTTATACCGAAACTCAACTTAAGGCAACCAAAGTAGCCTTGTGAGACCATCCTGATCTCGAAAGTTCCAGTTCTGTTTCTCTCTGCAGATCAGTCTGGCCTCGAGCCCATTGAAAGCATCCCAATCAGGGCCAAGGGGAGTTTTAGTCCATGACGAAGCAAGAAACGCTGCAGTCTGCAGAATTCCAAAACAATGGCAGCACCCGAGGGAAAAGTAGCAATCGACAGAGCAATCCAACCAGTTTTATCCAAAATAGACCAATAACGATGTTAAAAGGAGAGGCAAGTCTATTTATATAGCCCCATTCAAACACAATGCCTATTCATAGTGAACACATTTTCTCGCAGGACAATATGTTTTTGCTTTAATTATGACCAAGTTCGGCAAGAGGATCACTTTGATTGGCTGGAATTTTTTTCTTTTTTTAACAAAGTAATGCCACGCCCATATGCAGAAAAGAATTATTGCACAGCCAAGGCCAAACTGACATCAGAGGCAAAACCCAAAGTTCAGTATCTATCTGGTGAAATGCTAGTTGGCTTTTTATTTAGTTCTAAGTGAGACATTTTCCCTTCAACAAAAAAGGAAATACATGGTCCAACAATAGTCACTGCATTTTAAAATGTGTTGTTCTCTAGGGCGGAGCTATCATGACATCACTTGTGTATCATAAATGGCCTCACCTGTCTCACTGCCTTGCTGGCGGCGGTGTAGTTCTCCTCGTCATCCAGGTTGGAGAAGTTGCGAGCGGTCGACAGGCGCTCCAACAGCTCTGCCTTCTGGGTGTTCAGCTGGGCTAGGAAGCACTGTGCACCTGTAGGACACACAGCGTCAACAAGAGGCCTTCTGGG
>JAOPJO010000139.1:1107325-1126824 GCA_027123675.1 Molva macrophthalma | reverse complement strand
TGTGTGGGTGTGTGTGTGTGAGTGTGTGTGTGCGTGTGAGTGTGTGTGTGTGTGTGTGTGTGTGTGTGTGTGTGTGTGTGTGTGTGTGTGTCTGTGTGTGTGCCTATGCCATAGTGTTATTTTGTATTAATAATGTGCTATAAGCCTATTTGCTAATTAATAGGCACACAAAAATGCCATGTAAATGTAATTTACATCAGAATTATATGAAGGCAGCGGAATTGGTTTTCAAGTAGGATCTGTCTTGCAGGTATCGGAGCTTCACCCTCTTCCTGACCTTCCTCTCCTACACAGCATATCACTTGTCACGAAAGCCGATAAGCATCGTGAAGGTGAATAATTATGTGAAAGTAAAACGTTGTATAGGCCTGCTCTAACAGTTTTAGATCATTTCTGAACCAATGGTGATAGATAAATTGTATTTCCTTTACTGATTTTAATCTAAAACAACATGACTTACAGCAACTACAGTTCAATTGTCTATCTTGTCTCCTTCAATTGTTTTATTGGTAGTGCATTATTTGTGTTGTCGAATGAATTATATAGCCTATAGTTTTACTAGAATGTATACTACATAGGAGGCCTATGTGGGGAATTGTGTAGGGTGTTGGTTTGCCCATGAAAAACAAGTAATCAACATGCATTGGTGTTTGTTATTTCATCTGATGTTTAGAATGAGCTTCACAGAAATTGTTCCTTGGTCATTCGACCGGCAGATCATAACACAACTGATAATGAGACGTGGTGTGACTGGGCACCCTTTGGTAAGTCCATATAATGAAACACATTTTCATAAAAAATCTCAGACCTACATATCTAAATGAACTATCAGTTATCCCTATACACTCAACCTTTCAATTTAGAAATTTTGTACGTCACTTTTTTGTTTTCATTTTGTAGATCAGGAAAACTACAAGACACTTTATGGGATGTTGGATAACTCATTCCTCGTGGCGTATGCAATCGGCATGTTCTTTAGGTATGTGTGTATACAATAATAACCCAGCACTGCATTGACATCGTCATTTATTTGCGTTAACCCAACGGATCATGTGGTGATTTCAGTGGAATATTTGGAGAGCGTCTACCGCTACGCTACTACCTTACATGTGGCATGCTGCTCAGTGGCTTGTTCACCTCCCTGTTCGGACTGGGCTACTACTGGAACATCCACTCAATATGGTACTACGCATTCATCCAGGTAACAGTTGTAACGCAAATTCCAAACCAGTGATTACCAACCACATCATTTTCATTTGGTGTTCATGTTTAACCGCCCTTTTTTGAACAGTGGATCAGTAATTGCTTTGTAATTTAACAATTGCTAGACGCATTCAGAAATTGATTCAAATGAGGGTAAAGCTTTCATTTCCATATATTTAATGATTAACCCACAGTGTTGTCATTGTTTGAAAAATGTGTAATAGTATTATATAAATATGCAAGTGGCAAAAGGCATTAGAGCTTTCGGCCTGCACTGGTGAATATCACATGACATATCTTACAGTCACTTGACTGCCGGAATGTTATTTTGAGAATCATTTAAGCATGTATTGGTCTCTTTAGGCTATGAATGGATTGGTGCAGACGACAGGATGGCCTTCAGTAGTGACCTGTGTTGGAAACTGGTTTGGAAAGGGGAAGTGAGTAACAAAGCTTCAAGTCTGAGGCATGCTGCTGACTAAACATTATCAGTATTATTTGCAACTCACAGACAAACTGTCACCACCAAAGCAGTTGCTAGGTACACATTTTAACTAGTTTCAGGATAGGCATATTACTGTTTATAATGTAGTATTTGTAACAAAAAAAAAGAATAATATTAATTGAAAAATCTTCTGCAATTCCAGATGTAAGTTAAACATTATAGTATCTTAAAAAACAATGTTTTCTTCTTGTCTTTCCTTGTGTTTTGGTGACAAGACGAGGCTTTATCATGGGGGTGTGGAATTCCCACACGTCAGTGGGGAACATCCTGGGATCCCTGATAGCCGGGGCTTTTGTGTCCACTGCATGGGGCTTGTCCTTCATCGTCCCTGGTCTCATCATCACTTCAACTGGCATTCTCTGCTTCTTCTTCCTGGTCGAGAGTCAGTTTGCTAAAACCTGTTTTTTACTTTGCTAAAAAAACACAACACATTAGAAAGAGTCAGATCAATTATATTGAAGCATGTTGCATGGCATATTTTGAAAAGATAGGTAATTTGTAAAAGGCTTTTGGTGGACTTTGGTTAAGTTTACAACTAATCTCATGAAACAAAATGGCCGTAGAACACAAACAATTTGTTTACCTTATAAAACATTTCAGAAATGTTCAGAAATTGTCTTTAAGATATTTAATTTAGATGTTTACTTTTTAGTACTTATAAAAGATTGATGTTTAGTATTATTCTTACTTCTCTCAGCATCCATGTACTCCATTTGTGTCGTATTTATATTGTCCCTAAAGTCAATTTTGCAGCTTATCAAAGATTATAGGAAGGGTATGTAAGGAAGGTTACTTGATTTTCATTTCTGAAAACATGACAAAAAGCTGTCCTCCGAATCACAACTGCTGTTCAAGTCCATTAATCTCCACCTTTATCTGTTAAACAGAACCTGAAGATGTTGACTGCGTACCTCCTCAGCACCACGTAAGTGTTTTAAGATCCACATACTCAGAATAATACATTTTTTACCATTAACATCTGGTTTTCAGTTTTTGCATAGAAATGTCTAAATTATATGAAATTATATTCAAAAAAATAATTAATGGAGATTTGTATAACTATTAACAACTAGTTTTTACACTGAATTTTGCATTCAGTTCCCCCACCAAGATAGTGTTGGGACAAAACAACAACTGCAAGGTGAAAAAGGCACATAGCCCTGATAAACTAAACAAAAAGCCTTTTTCTTAATAGTGTTTCAAATGGATCATCTAAAAATATCTACGCCATCGGCTCACAGTACTGGATTACTCAATATGAATATTGACTCTAAATAAATGTTGAATAATGCTCAATAAATACATTTAGTAATGCAGCTTTAAATGACACATTTGCTGTACTAAATCATAGACTGACCATTATATTTTATCAGTGATTAAGGAAACATGCTAAGTAGAAATAGTGGCTTCTCCGACAAAAATGCTATATGCCAGTGCCAGTATGTTCTACTTATTAATTTCCGTTTCCCACTGTTAGTTTTTGTTTTGGCCTGTGTGTTATAATCACTATTCTCAGAGTACCCTAACTTGTTGCATAACAATTATTGTCCTTTTGTGTGTAATTTTGCTGTTTTTTTGACAGCAGGAGGGCACTGAGCAGGAGCCCCTTTTGCATAACACAGCTATAAGTGAAGTGACCTCAAGCAATTCCTCCAACGCCACGGAGCGGTCAGAAGAGGACCACACTCAGGCCATCAGCTTTTGCGGAGCACTAAGTATCCCTGTGAGTTGAATTTACACTTGAAATGTGGCTATGAATTATATTGAATCTAAAAAAATATCCCTTCAGAAAAATACTTTGATGTCGTGGTGTAACGCTACATAGTTGACATAAAGGCAATTTGGAGAAACCAGCCAGAGTAAGCTATATTTTGAAAGTATCCAACCGAAAAAATAACACCCCTTCCTTCAGGTCTTCCTCCAAAGCCAATCCCCCAAAACATGTGACTAGCTTCCTAGATTCCTAGCTTCCTAGATTCCTAGCTTCCTAGCTTCCTAGCTTAAGCAATAGGTCTGCCTAGCCATTGCGCATGACTCTGACAAGCGCAATGAGTGACTGGGCAGAGTGCACCCCGTTAGCCAGGTAGGTAGGGAGCCAGAAAGGTAAGCCATCCAATCATTTTATTCTGGGCCGAATGATTGGACAGACTTATTACAGGCCAACGATAGCCACAGATACTGGACTTTATCTTTTTTTTATCCGAGCATTTGATTTATTGATAGCTGTCGGAATGTGATGAGAATTTCTACCTGCCTACCTAAAAAACATTTCAGTTAGGTTAAAATATTACTTGTAAATACCAATCTCCCAAATACCATTTGGGAGATTGGTGTGCATGCAAACATCGTGATTCACTTATCAGAACCAAAATCAATTGGATCGGACATAAACATTTAACAGGAAGGCAATCGTAAATCTCTATGGAAGAGATTTAACATTATTGTTAGCATTATTTGATGGGCCCAGTTGTGCTGTGTATTTTGCTTCAGTCTAGTTTTCAGCGGCTGGCTCACTTGTTTAGTCAGGGACCAGCTCAATTCTTATCACTCTGTTTGACTTCAAAACGTTTATTCTCTTTTATTTCACTGTGATCCATGTAGGGTGTAGTGGAGTTCTCTCTATGTCTGCTGTTTGCAAAGTTAGTGAGCTACACTTTCCTTTACTGGCTTCCACTCTACATCTCAAATGTAGGTGAGTAATGAAAAACTAATTTGTGCAATTTAATATGCAACCTTGATTACACTGATAAAACATGTTTATTAGTTTATTTACAGTTGATAGGTTAGATTTACATTGCTCTCTTCTCACCTCTCCCAGAGATATTTCAACTCATGGAACATGGTTAAAAAATGTATTAAGCTGTATAGCAATGAATGCATATAATATATCATATATTCAAATTGCTTTATTTCTATAGCTCATTTTGAAGCCAAAGCGGCTGGAGATATGTCAACACTGTTTGATGTCGGTGGAATACTAGGTAGGTTTTCTTTGGACTAAACGAAAGAGAGTCATGGATACAATGCTATTGCCAATTATTTTTTCTTCCAAGTGCAGCACCACAGCAACACCAGCTGCATTGCTGACTTGACTGTAATATTACTTTGGATTATTCAGTATAGAAGACAATAAAGAAAACAACGTACCGATGTCATGCATGTCTTCAGGTGGTATTATGGCTGGCGTTGTGTCCGACTACTCTGGCGGCAGAGCAACCACTTGTTGTGCCATGTTGCTCTTGGCTGCTCCGATGGTATGTATAGTTGCTAGTCATAACGGTATGACCAACAAACCATGGAACACAAAATAATTTCCAGTTTTGTGATTCACTGCGTGCCACTTTCTCATTGCAGTGCAAGTTATATGTGATAAGAATGAGACAATGCAAATTATTTATCAGTTTTGATTGACTCAAGACAAGTTGATTAAGATAACAATTATATTATTACGTAGATTTACTATATAATGTATATTCATTTTCATAAAGATAGTACATTTATGGTTATTCATAAATATAAGCACACATACAAACAAATTGTCCAATCCTTCTACCAAGATGTTGGTATTTTTCTCTCAAAAATGTTGCAAGAACCAAAAATAGTTCTGAAATGTTAAGGTTGCCTTTCTTTATGTTGTAGCTCTTCCTGTATAACTACGTTGGACAGACCAGCATTGCAACTACAGTTGGTAAGTACCATAATCACAATACACGCTACACTTGATATGAAGGAACCCTTTTGGGTAGTAATATTTAACTAAATAAAACAAATATGAATGAAGAATCTTTTATCACAATTGGTGTCAAAATGCATTGTTCCAATACGGGTCTGTGCAAAATAACACAAAGCTCGGAGGGCAAGGTCATTTGCCCCATTAGTGTTAATGAGAGAAATGAGAGATGTCTACTCGAAGGTGGTGAAAACAATACTGCCAGAGGTGAACTAAAGAAGTAAAGATAACAGTGATTAATTAGCAAATGGAGGGAAGGTGCGTGTGATTAGTATGCTGGGGCTAGCTAGAACAAAGGCGTAGACATGGTTTTGACGACACATTCAAAATGTCTGTCTCTCACTTTACACACAATGATGTATTAGTAAAATAGAAGTAGCAGACAATGCAGCAAGGGGGTAGATTAATGTAGTGATCATGTCATAAAGGGTTAACCCCCAGTCTTTGCTATGAGATTTGTTTGGACCAGTTGTAATCTAATTGTGAAGAAATTGATTGAGTTGCAGAATTTGTGAGAAGTAAGTTGTAAGCTAAACGGAACAATCAAACTACAATGGCTTATTAAAGCTCTACAACGTGACTAATGTGAATTATTTTAGGTGAAAAGTAACACACTGTATTCCAACAAAGTATCCTTCTGTATCCGATGTTTAAATATTCCTCTCCATTTCCTGCAGTAATGCTCTTGGTTTGTGGAGGCCTGGTCAACGGACCATATGCTCTGATTACCACTGCTGTGTCTGCAGATCTGGTATGTAGTGCAATATTTCCCTTATGAAGTTTTCAATCTCAACCGCTGCTCTTTAACATGTTCATGTCCTTATGAATGCTTATGAGGGATTCCTTATGAGGGATTCCTTATGAATGCTTTGTGAATGCTTTTCCTTGTTGCTAATCTCAAATAACTCTGTTCTCACAGGGAACACATGAAAGCCTTCAAGGGAATTCCAGGGCGTTGTCAACAGTCACTGCAATTATTGATGGAACTGGCTCAATAGGTATGTGTTGATCAACTTAAAAGTGACAATATCAGGTGTTATGTGAGGAAGAGAGAAGTAAAGAGAGCTCATCATCCTCTTATCACAAAGGCTAATGGGTTGCTGAGATGTCAAAATCACACATTAAACCGTAAACACAGTCAACGATAACATGATAAGATCCAAAAATATGCAATATGCAAAAATACAATAAGCAGGGAGGAATATGGTGCGGCAAGGGATTATTTAGTAGCTGGAGCGCTTTAGTGAGAAACTACGGAGCTGGTCATGGACCCATAACCAGCAGCCTTACATAAGTGATTGGATCGATTTTTTTCCCGCCCAAACACAACAGACGTGTGCGAACGCCATGCAGTTTTGGAACATTTCAATAAGGCCATATAAAAGATACAATAATAAAATAGCCTATTACTAAAAACCATTAGTGTTATACACAAGGTGGGAAGGTGGTATATATAGCTATCACAATTACAAGTCATCTTAGTGTTATCGTTTAGTGGTTATATTGAAGACTGTGTGAAACGGTCAATGTGCAAGAGCTGTGCAGAGACCTTTAGAGGGCCAGGTGGAGAGTTAATAAGGGGCGTAAACTGACAAAAAAGAATAATAACTCAGTGACACAAAAGGGCCCTTTGAAAAACAAGGGGCCAAGGGGCAGGTGCACCTCAGCCACCAGCCCCCCCCTGCAGGTGCCTGTGCAAGAGGGCCCACCTACAATAGTAAAGAGGCAAAAAATCACCGTCCTGCATGTGGGGATGCAGGCCTTGATGAAAGATGCAAAGTGCGTAACTGAAACAAATGAAAACAAAAGCCTGTGATAGTTTGTGAAAACCCCACCCTTGTTAAAGACAAACATTGTATACATCATACATGATTTGTAATGAATGGCACTTACATTTTCTTTTCTATATCCTCCTGTAGGAGCAGCAATTGGTCCTCTTTTAGCCGGCCTGATCTCTCCCACAGGATGGAACAACGTATTCTACATGCTTATTTCTGCTGATGTCCTGGCCTGCTTGGTTAGTGGTGATTATATGTGTGCAATTCAGACAACTTCCTTTATGAGAGGGAGTATGCATAGGCTTTTAATTGTTTCATTTTCATGCGATAAAAAGTAATGGTGCTGAAACAATAAAAATGTCACCTCATACCTTTGCTCTTTGATGAAAGAGAAATGTGTCTCTTTACTCCAAAGAGACTTGTTTAAAGAGACACGTATGAGCATAACCAGAGGGCTGTAACGGTACAGAGTACTCGAGAGGAACAGAAAGAAATGGTTAAATCATTGTTCCAATATTCTTGGTGCTTTCAAGCATAACAATGTAATGACTTCTTGTAAAATGGTTGGTTTGAAATGTTTTCAAATGACACGGTTGTGGTACTGGCTAGGGATTGTCATAAACATTATCAACAGATAATGATATGAGCTTTGAGACATGAATGGTGTAGTTTGACATTTAATGTACTCTTTGGTGAAAGGAGATATGGCCCCCCCTCTACAATAGTTGACCCAACCACATGCAGACATCAGACTAAAACATTTGAATACATTTTGGTCAATTGCATTGAGGAAGTTTACAGATTTTACAGTAATCCTTTGGCATGTTTTTCATTATAGTTCCTGTCACGGCTCATGTACAAGGAGGTGCGCGGTTGGTGTAGCCAAACTTAACAAATTGAGAGGGTGAGTATGTTTAATCAAAACAAAAGAAGCAAAAAATGGCACAATAGACTGAATGTGAATGAATAAGTTGCTGTATATTTTTACAATTATTTCTAATTATTTCTAATGACAACTCCATCCTCTATTTGGGTTGGATGTAAAAAAAGAAACGCTGAAATGACACAATTCAGTAACATGTGAAAAATCCAAAAAATAAAAAAGGTGTTTATTAGCGCTATGCTCAGTGGTAGGAACTCGTCCTGCTGTGAATGCGCACATGGGCGGCAGGGCTGCGAGATCGGCAGACTATAGGCTATTAGTAGGCTAAAGCCTACCTACCTAGTCTATGGTTAGTACAGAGACAGGCACAATGAGCATGAGTGTGTGTGTAAAAAGTCACCCCCTTTTTCAAACAATAGTTGGCCAACACCTCCTTTTTTGCATACTAATAGAGTGCAACAAACCTTGCAAAAGAAGTGCTATTACAAGACTTTATCAGAATTGAATCATCATTAACTATATGTTATTTTTATAATGATGTGTCGTGGAGAGAGTCTTAATAATCATTCATCTATTGTTGGCACACAATTGCCCAGAAGAGTTAGTTTATGATGGAAAATTGTGGATCCATTTTGAGATATGAATGATGATTGTTCATGTTTGGCATCTTACTCTTTGTTCCAGGTACAAGGAAATCTGACACATCCACACATCATCCCAGAGTGCTGCCGACAATCAAAAAAGGGAATTAATTATTAATTAATTACAAGATTATTCTGACATAACATGGTAAACATGTTATCACACAAAAACTAAATGGAAAGCAAGAACATGTCTATAGGATAGTGTTCTTTGCTTTTATCAACTCGTGAAGCACAGCCTAGTGTTGATTCATCATCAAATGATGTTTCCACTTCCACATTTCATTTTAGAACAGGAGACTAGAGAGATGAAACAGAAAGTAAGCAATTGTTACTATTTTTTTTGTTAATCATAGTGGCTAGTTCATTTTGGCATAGGGCAATTACAGATAGGGCAAAATACATACTTGAGAATGCAGTGTAAATGGAAAATTCATTGATCGTAGAACCAGAAAACGTAAGTATTTGTAGATTTAATAAATGTTAAAGGTAAACTACAGCTTAAAACACTTTGACATTGTTAAGATATTTATATCGGGGATGTACAATGCCCTAGATCCTATTTTACCATTATTTCACTTTGCCGTGACTGAACTAGATTTATGTAGATGCTATTATAACCATAAACATTAGATATTGGTTTAACAACTCAGGGGGCCTGTCTCAGGATTACTACATATTCCATTTTTGCAATATTCTTATGTACTTGGAGTGTGGCCTTAATCTCCGTAAAGTTGCCAAGGTATGGCCTTGTTTGAAGAGGAAATGGTAGTCACTGTTGACCTGGCCGATTTGCTCTGTTCTGGCAAAGATATGGCTGATTAAGCTAGGTTTCAGCATGTGGTCACGGACCGGTCAGGCTGCGATTCATTGGATATTCCTTTGTTTCTCTCAGCATAAACTTGCTAGCCTATAACTCTGTGAAAGGTTTCTTTTTTTTTGGTTTGGGACGTTTTTTCCCAAATGCCAAAGGTACACGATCGAAATCTAGCATCGAAAGCTGCCATTGAGTGTTCCGAAAAATAAACCCTGGAATGTACATTGATGTTAGGCGTTTTATAGTGTTTTAGCCTGTATTATTCCTGTTGTCTAGTTAATAAGAACATTGGTCTTGCTAAAAAAGGACCTAAAACACGTGTATCGCATCATCTTATTCTACTTGAAGACCTTAAAGTCATTGTCTATTTTTGGGCAAATGTGACGCACTTAAAGAAATGAAGGGGAAAATGTTGAAGATCATTTTTTTCCCAGCACACTTTTCAATAACCACAGATAACGGCAGGTAACTAAACATTGCAATTTAGATCAAAACATTTTGGAAGGTCCCTTAAAATTGTCTGTGTACCTCTCAATTATATCTTATCATTACATGCATAATACATATGACCTCTACTCAATGGTTATTTTGAGCAAAAAATGACTTTGTATCAGTAGCTCTTATTGCAGAACTCCAAATATGTCACAGTGCTTTAAAATCAAACAAACCTTGTGCAAAAGTGCTTTTTGTGCTAAACCACAATAGGCTACAAACTGCCGGTGATCCCAAAATCAAATTTTTTTTGTTTTCAAAGTCTTAGTATGTTTTCTATGATCTTGAACCTAGTAATCCATGCCATTTTGTCACTGTTACTTAAATCCTACCGTAATTTAGAAAAGGAAAAGCATTTTGCCAGTCTCCGCCAACAACGTTGTGAACGTTCCACTCTGCTCTGAACTCAAGTCCTATTCCTCGTGATGTCAATGTAGTGCTTTGATGTCACGATGAAGGCACACAGATAGGGTATGCTTCCGCCACGTGGAGCTTCGTCTGGAGTGCGGTTAATGTGGTTAGCATAACAACATAACAACAAAAGAGCATAACCTTCCAAGAGAGGCTAAAGCTACTCTTACACTTAGTCAGCAGCGATTCTGGAACATTTTATATGGGGTGGCAAAAGAGTGGCAATGTGAAATTGAAAGGGGGTTAGATGTAGGCCTATTCTGTGAAGGCCATATCGCTGTATATTTTGGGTCCTAATAATGTAGAAGATGGCCCTAAGATCTATAGGTGTGTCTTCAGGTTACTTGTGCTATTTTTCGCTGTAGAGAGTTCTCCCAGTTTCCCAATCCCTACACATAGATTGCCCTTGACTATAATGTTGTTGTCCTTTTCATTAATAAACTCAAAGTAATGGGAGTATACCTATTTCGAAAATGTAGAGCCTGCAGAGCGGTGTGTTTCGGGTGGTAACGCGGTAACACATGACTTACTTGACATAATAACTGTAATAATATTACAGAAATCCTATTAGTTACGCGTTATTAGGATTATTAATCCTATTAGTTACGCATTATTACTTTATTACTGCTAAAAGTAATATATTACCTGTAACAAGTGATGTCAATTAATTTATTCTATTACCATAAGACCACACAGTATTAAAGCTAACATTATTACCTCATTGGACCTGATGTAGTATTAGATCTAACACAAGTACTGACTAGTTTCTTCTCACACTGAGTCAAAACAACACCATACTCAACTCAACTGTCTCTTTTAAGTGATAAACCAGACCCTATAGGCTTGACTTCTTTATCATGCCATCCTTACCAATATATACTATCGATTTTCCTCCGTCCCATAAATGCTTCATGAACCACCACCAGAGTGCATGTCCGTTTACCTTCTATCTCTGAATAAACCAATTTGTGTTTACCTTTAACACTCTTCGAGTTATACCTCGAAAAAAAGCACCTACAATGAGAAGCACCACCAACAATACATGGAGTAATGGAGCAGGAGTAGTAACCAAATTTGCAGCAGAAATGGCACATCAACAAATAGGGCCACCAAAACAACTGCAATACAAATAATAACAAAAGTACCCTACACGACCTGGCAAACGCATATTAGGAACCCACATCGTGGACAGTGGCACAGACAAAGGAGAGATTGGCAACCAGAGGCCGAATGATAAGAGGAGGCCGTTGAAAAACTATGCCTAATCAAACAAACAATGCTGGGGATGCGGACAAACTCCAGTAATTCCAGGGACCAATGCACTACCAACCCCTGCCAATATACCCTTGCCCAGTGGCAGGACAACCAGCCAACCCAGCAACAAAGCTGTGCATGGGCTCCACCAAGCAAAAGCAAGTCATGAAGATGGTGACGAGGCCCAGGAGAAGCCTAAGTGTCCAATGCAGATGTTGCTACCAAGATTTCACCAAAGCCTACCAAGATTGCACCCAAACCTACCAAGATGGCACCCAAACCTCAGGACAGAATGGAATGGGTCTACACCAGCTGCCCCCGATGGAGGGAGAGCAGGGGTATTGCCATCTTCTCTCTCTACACTGATGCCATCCCCCACTTCTGTGTCAGCGTGGGATCCACACCGATATTGGTTGGCGACCACGATGAAGCAGCAGGGAGTAGGAGCTTTCCACAACTCCATCCTTGCAACATCATGCAGACAAGCGCCATTTTGGCCTCTAACTCTGCCGATAGCAACAGAGACCAGCAGACAGACAGCAGCAGAGACGAGTAGACCGACATCAGCAAAGACCAACAGCTCAGCAAATTGATAGCAGCAGATGCTGCTAACACAACGCCAACTTTGCCTGCGTGGGCGCCGGCAAATTCCCCCCCAATTTCTGAAATGCTGAACTGTGAACTGTGATTTTTGTTGTATTTGTGAACAGGAAAAGAACATTGGTAAAAATGATTGGTAAAACTTCCATTTCACAGGAGGAATTGGCCGACCTAGAGAATGAGGCCATGTCACAGTTCCTTGATGTTCAGAACATGATAACATAATCCAAGTGGCACCAGAACTAAGTGAGTGTGAAATCGTAAGTCAGGCAACAGTAAAACCTCCAGAAAGAGGTAGTGGTGCGAAGACTGTCTGCCTGCTTGCTATATTCGCAGGTGCCTCAGGTCTCATTACCAGGAGAGAGGTGCCACAGAGTTATACCTCTGAGGTCCAGAGCAGTAAAGAGACCCCTCAACATGTCCTGATTAGGGTGATAGAGCTGAGACACAAAATCCTGTTTGCTTCTCAGGAAGCAGAGTCAAGCTTGAGATATGACCCAGCACTATTCCAGAGTTTATTCATACAAACTGTCCTGACTGGCCTACAGAACGATAATATTATAAGTGCCCTGCAGCCTTACCTCCTGCCGACAAACACATCAGATGAGCTACTGCTGGAGAACTTGACTATTGGATGCACCAATTAAAAGGAAAGACAGGACAAAAAGAAACATGCTGCTCCATCACAAGATACTAATGTGACTACAGTCTAGTCCAGTGAAATTCTGGTGAAACGGAAAGCACCAACCAGCAACGCACAGCTACTCTGCCCCCAGATCTGCTATCTGTGTTCAAAGAAATGAGCTCTGACATCGTGCTACTGAAAGACTTGAGAAGTGAGGTCTCCCAAATCAGGGAAACCATCCAAAGGTCTACACATGCACCCCCACAGTATCTCCCACCATGCCCCTTTACTACCAGCAGCCACCAGCAGCAGTGAAGGAATACCAAGCAGAATTCAGCCCTGGTCAGATGGAAACAGCTCAGATTCAACAAAGGTTTATACCACAGTAGTATTACCCCGTACCACGCCCCCACCCCAGGATTTATTCTTGTATTCAAGCAGGTGAAAAATACTGTCAGCATTGCTTTAAGTGCGGGAGCAGTGAACATTTCAGTGCAAGGTTGTAAGGCACAGAGACTAGCAGAAACCACTAGGAAGAGCCCTTTAATTAGGAGTGGTTACTCCCACAGGACATGGGGCAACCGGTAACATAGATAAGTCCCAAATTTGTGCAAGTTGTGAAGAGGCAAAAGAAAGTGATGAACCAAATTGTTCAGTATGTAAAACCACACTGTACTGCTCAACAGAACGCCAGGGAACCCATTGGCCTGCACACAAAATACATTGTATGGCATAAACATGTTCAGGTAGTAAGAAACAGGCAACAGAGTCTGGGCCATAGTTGGTTAGTGTCCTTTGAGCTCAATGCTAAGGATAATGAGTTGGTAATACCCATCTGTTAAAAGGCAAACAACAACAATGCAAACAACAACAACAACAATCTTATTGGCTTTAACATCATTGAACGCCTTTTGCGTCTACAATATCAGACATAGGGACATAGGGACATAGGGACAAAGAAACAGTAAAAATGGCATTTCGTCATCTTAGGAAAAACAAATCAAAACCTTGATTGAGTCTAGACATATGTGGGACAATAATGTGAAAACCACTGATGAGAGGGTTAGTGTGTCGAAACGTAGCTCCATCTACAGTGAGTGTAGAGTACAGGCCCCGCTTTTCAGAGAGGATAAGACTGATTTGTTTGTATACTCTTACGTCAGTGAAGGCAGGCATGGTGCCAGAACTCATTCAAAGTTTGCAAAACCCTACAAATCACAACATTACATGATCAGGAAGGACTGTTATTGGAAATGTACAGGCAGTTTGGTCAGCATATCCTGTCAACATATTTAAAACCTACCAACTGCATCCCTCCATCCTGTCTAGGCCATGAGTTCCAGTGAAAGTACCCCTCCTGTACTTTCTCCTGTTGTTTAAGCTTCCCTTGATAAACATGTAAGATAAATAGCCAGTGAAATGTTAGAGGAAGAGTAGGAGTCATTCTCCAGGTCTGATGATGACATATGCTGTGTGGAAATCTGCAAATGGTTCAGAATCACTAAAAGATGTTCCAAAGCCCTTATACAAGGAGATTAAATACTACTTACGGGACTTGATAGCACAGGGGTGTGTTGAAAACAAAAAACTTCACCTAGATCGTCACCTAATCCCCAGAGTACAGGACATTATGGACAACTTGGGAGGGAACACCCTCTGTTCCCTGCTGGACCAGGGTAAAGCATACCACCAGGGGTTCACGGCCAAGGGAAAACATCCAACAGCTTTTCGTGACTTGAAAAACAAACAGCCAGGTGCCGTTGGGGAGTTAAGAGCCATCTTGGGACTGTTGAGTTATTACCTGCAGTATATCAAATATTTTTCACGTATTGCTTGTCCCTTGTGTGACTTGCTTATAACTCCTTTAGAAACTTAGAATCTGCAAAACAAAAAGAGGAAGTGGCAAACAAAACACAACATCATAGGAGTTCCATCCAATGCATCCATTGGTTGGACTGATCAGTTCATCTTAGCTGATAGACTCATGTATGAGACTGTATGAGACTCTGTCTCATACAGCCTCCTGTTCCAGGCTTCCAAGAGTAATTGCTGCAATTTGTTCTCTATACTGATGCCTTAACCCAGGGACTAGGTGCATTATTGTACCAAAGGCAGAAAGGAAAGCTCTGTGTGATTGCTTATGACTCCAGTACTTTAACTGCAGCAGTGAAAAATATGCATCTGCATTCAGTCAAGTGAGAGTTTCTAGCCCTCAAATGGGCCATCACAGAGAAATGTCATGATGACGTTTAGACCCCTTTTCTGTTTGTAAACATTAAGATTCTTTTGTGGGCAGGGCTTAGGGTGGAGCAGAATAATCCCTGAATGCATAACAATAAGTTGAATTTAATGCAATTCTGACATTATGTTATGTAATGTTACATTATGTTATGGTATGTTAAGGATGTTAACACAGTCATTATGTCAGATCAATTAACAGAGATATGTAATAAATGTGTTAATATTAACACATTAATGTTTTATCTCAAACTACACACAATTTGTCACTGTGACTGAATGCAATATACATTACTGTATACATAAAACTGACAAATGCCATTATATTATTTTGATAAATTATTTTATTTAGTCATAAATATAAATTATTATTTTTATAGGTTTATAGAAACATCATTTTAAGTTGCATTTCAATTTTATAAATGTATAAACAAAATCATACATTTAGGGTTATATATCTGGTCTCCCTTAAAAACACATGTGGAAGTCAAGAGGTCTCACAGTATGAGAAATTGTTCCCCTTTGTTTAAGGATCTGAGCGTAACCGAAAATGCATTAGGCACGCACATGTTGTGAGCCAGTAGTTGACCAAACCTCCAACAATGCATTTGCTGAACCTGGTTTTTCTTGACCAATATTGTCATACTCTTAAAAGGAATGAGGAATGGAGGAATGTTCTCTTGAAAGATGTGAAAGAATGTACAAAACTAAGATGCCCAAGGCCACCTTGTCAGTTCTGGCAACAATGGCAAACTGATGGTGTCACAATCGTGGCCAAAGCCACGGCCAAAGCCACGGCCAATCACAGTGCCCGCACCCAGCGACAGGATGCACGATCGGGCTGCCGGCTAGTGGGCTTTTTTTATACCGTTTTGATTTTGTTCTTTCTTATCGCCCTGGAAACAAGAAAATCGGACCCTCGAATTCCTCAGGCGGCGGATCTGGTGGAGGCTATGAGTAAGGACACTCAGGTCTGCTTGCCTGACTTGTGCCCAGAATAAGAACCCCAGGCAACGTCCCTGTAGTCATCTGTGTCCTCTGTCTGTACCACAACAACCCTGGTCCCATCTCACTGATCGCACTGGAGAAAATCCCATCTGCCTGTGAGACTGCCTCCCTGATGGTCCAGCAGGTCTTCCAGCCCCAATGGTCTACCACGTGACATCATTTCTGAGTCCCCAGTTCATCTCCAGGTTCTGGAAGGCATTTTGCTCCACCAGTCTTTCTTCAGGGTTCCACCCTTATTCTAATGGCCAGACTGAGAGGGTCAACCAGGACCTGGAGACGACACTACACTGTCTGGTGAACTCCAACCCGACCACCTGGAGCTCCTAGCTAGTGTGGGTGGAATATGCTCACAACTTCCTACAGTCTTCCTCCACAGGTATGTCTCCCTTTGAGTGTCAGATGGGCTGCCAACCACCATTATTCCCCGAGCAGGATGAGGAGGTGGCAGTACCAGCAGCAATGGACTTTGTGCGTCGCACAAAGTCCGTCTGGAGATGGGCCAGAAACACCCTGCTGCATGCCAGGACCAGGCGTGCTTACCAAGTCAACCGACGTCGGATCGACATCAGTTGATGTCGGGCCTCCATCCCGTTCCAGCCAGGAGACAACGTTTGGCTTTCAGCAAAAGATCTTCCACTCAGGGTGGAGAGCCACAAGTTGGCGCCGTGCTTTGTGGGTCCTTTTCAGGTGCTTCAGCAAGTGAATCCTGTTTCATACAAGCTAAGTCTACCATCTTCCATGTGCATTCATCCCGTGTTTCATGTGTCTCAGCTGAGACCCGTATTTACCAGTCCACTGTCTCCCACCTTCCAGGTTCCACCACCACCACACCTGCCGGATGGGCAACCGATCCACACGGTCCACCAGGCTTTATTTTTGCCTGGTGTCTTTTAGGCAATAATGATCCCTAGGTCCTGGTTAACCAGGACAAAGGGACATGGCTTTGCCATGTAAGTTAGGGTTAGGGTTAGCATTGCAATGTACAGCAAGATCTACAATCACTATAGATAGCAAGTTGGCTTACGTTAATTAGGTCAAAGCTAACTTACACTGGAAAGCTTCAATTTACTTGTAACTTAACTCAACAAAACATCTAGTACAGTACATAGAACATACAGTATATATGAGCAAAACTTACACTTTATTAGGAACCTACGGTTTACGCCGCCGTAGACCGTCACACCAACTCTACTTAAATATCACATCAATAAATAAGAGCGGTTATTTTATATAAAATACTATATTGGTTTGGCAAAAGTAGGAAAAGTAGGTTTCCATAGTATATATGAATTCATATATGGATATTGCACAGGTTCAGAAACTTTGCCTGCGTAGCGCTACTAGAAACGCTTTTAAGGATGTGTCCCTACCAATGGTGAAACCAAACCTACACCGTGCTAAATATATGTATATTTTATTACCATGAAATCAGATTGGTTTAAAGTAGCATCAAACCCCCCACAAACAAAGGTAAGGCTAAAGAACAAGTTTCATAGGGAACATAGGTAGTGTCACCCCCATTACCATCAGAGGCCAGCAGGTGGAGACTGTACATTGTTACAAATGCCTGGTTGTCAGCACAGATGACAAATCAAACCGGAAAGCTAATGGAGAGCCATAGCTATGGTCCATCTAGGGACCTACAGTCCATTTCAAAATGTGTTAAATGCGTTTGAAAATGTGTCAAAATGATCCCCCTGGACCCCCTACATTAGTTTGGGCAGCTGAGGCTTGGTTTGGGTGTGAAATGGGAGAGAAGAGATGGACAACTAACAGGTTTATATTCTGAGACCCCCTCCCCCAACCGAAACTTAGTAATTCCCTTCCACACTCCAATGAAGCCCACCAAACATCCCACATGGGTAGGCTCTGCGGAGGGACTCCCTCCCATGCAGAATCTCCAGGGATGCTGCTGAGTCTGAGCACACAACTGGCACATATTGGTTTTGTCCATCCAATGTATGTGAAGACACATGCTCCAGATGTTACAAAGATGGTGAGTAGGTGAGATGGCAGGTGAGATGGTTTAGATGGTTTAGTCAACATGAACACAGTTGGTGAACATAAATGCGATTAGTAAATGAGTACTAAGACCATTAGTTAACTGTTAATTAACTGTTAGTTAATGCTTATTACTGCAATAACTAATGTTAATGGGTAATTAATGTAGCCTTATTGTGAAATGTTACAAGTGTACTTCAATGAAAGATGAACAAAGCAATACCTTGAAGGCTTTTCTCAAAGGACAAAGTATGTCATGGGTGTTGGATGGTTAACTTAAAGTCGATCCAATCAGGTGCAAAGTAGGCTTGACAGACTACACCCCTCGTCAATCGCTGCAAACGACAGCATTTCCAGAGCTAATGTGCATAGCGAATCTGGTCTGGCTATGCAAGGCTGCTCAAATATGTGTATCACAAGAAGATGAAGATGATGTTGATGAAGGGGTGTGTGTCCGAGAGGTATGACTTGAACCAGGAAAAGGACGTACCAGTGATATGTGGTCAAGCAGGATGAAGATGTTGAGGAAGCCAGCATCGGAGGAGAAAAGGAGATCATTGGTGAAGGGCTGTTTTTTTGTTGGGGAGTGATCTAAATCCAGACTGAATAAGTTAAAAAAGATACGGGTAGTATTTTTTTTAGAAAGTGGAAGAGGGAGATTGGGCTGAAGATTTGAAACCAGGCTTTTGAGGAATGGGTGATGGCTGTGAGTTTTAGTGCCAGGGGGACAGAGCCTGGGAAAAGGGAGTTACTGGTGATGAGCAGAGAACTGGGAGAGTGGCAGGTTGGTAATCAGATGGGGCAGGGGTGGCCACTGTCGAAAAATCCCATTTGTGGGTTGTGAGGGATTCTCCTTGAATGGCTTTGAGAGGCGTGTTTCTAGTGGAGCATAAAGACGACCTTGGGGGTTCCAGTGTCAGGCAGTACGGAGTGTTCTTCGCTCTTATGGTGGAGATCTTCGTGGCTTTCAGGTGGACAGTGAGTCAGGTTTCTAGTTTGCAACGTTGTGGCTGTACTTATGCTAAGACAAAAGACGTTTGGTAGATTTTATTTAAATTGAACGTAAACCTTTTTTTTTGTAAGTGTAACAAGATACTGATAAAATATTCTTCTTTGTATCAATTTTTTTAATAGTTGTATTCCTCAGAACTATATTGGTTCTGTCATGGTGGGCCAGTGTTCCGATATTCCATGTTTCTAGACCTGTCCAGAGAAGTTTGGTTGAGTTTATACAGTCTGGGTCTCACACACACACACACACACACACACACACACACACACACACACACACACACACACACACACACACACAC